>OMKN01013598.1:10025-21355 GCA_900302345.1 Melanonus zugmayeri | reverse complement strand
CAATGTTCTCAAAGCTAGTGTCGGTAATGGGTGCATCTAATCTAACTCTGTTTGTGTTCTTACCGCATGCCATCACCCTAAGATTAGCCTCAATGTCGGGAGCCCTGGCCCCTGGTAAACAAAGCACGTTAGCTGGCGTCTGTAGTCTAACTTTCCATGTAACAGAGTCGCCTATGACTAACGTCCTCCTCCTCAAAAACCGACTTGCAAGGAGGGTTGCCTGCCGTCGCAAGTGATGCTGCCGACTGGGCTGAGCTAATGCTAGCGCTACCGCTAACTCTACGAGTCCGCCTGGCAGGTCTCTTCGCTGTGCTCGCTGGAGTATCTGTCTTTTCTATTGGCGCTATCCTTTCCTCCAGCTGACAGATACGTCTCTCTAGGAGAGCTATCTTATCTACGAGGAACGCACACGGACAGGAGCAGCCGGGGTCCATGCTTACCTTAGAGCAGCCGGAGTCTGTGTTTACCTGTTCGAGCAGCCGGAGTCTATGCTTGCCTGTTCGAGCAGCCGGAGTCTATGCTTACCTGTTCAAGCAGCCGGAGTCTGTCTGTCTCCGACGCGGTGGCGAGAAAGATACAATGCAGTGCAATACAGGTAATACAGCAAACGTTTCTACAATCTACAATGGTCATGTTGACCGAACATCTTATCATAGATTTGGAAGTCTAAGTAGAAATGCAATATTAACACATGTATTTCCCATCTAGCGTCTGATTATGTTTGATTACAAAAGATATAAAGAATATAAAATATATTCTGCAGGAGGGTCTCACAATACGGCATGCATCTGATGCTAGTCACAGAGTGAGACCCCGAATACAGTTTGCATAACAATACTATAGTACAATACTATAGTATAGTAGTAGAAAAACCCCCACAGTATCTTCTCCCCAGACTTGGCCATCAACAGGATGTTTGATAAGAATGCACCTTGCACCTGTTTGATAAGAAGCTGAAGGCCGACTCCTCGGCCTTCAGTTCAACACAGTGGAAGAGTACAGACATGCACTATCATGTACGCACATCAGGTCACGAAAAGCAACCCATAGTTCAACAGAAATGCAAGTTACCATTACTAGTTGTTTTCAAATGCAAGTCATCCATACATGTATTTTCCATCACAGATGGCAAGGACAGGGAGAAAGACTGTAACTAAAATGCCAAAGCTCTGCTCTCTGCCGCCAACGTCAGAGGCCTTCAAGGAGAATGTAAACAGAGCCCATCTCCAGTGTGCCATCTGGAGGACGGCTCTTCATGAACCCCAAAATGCAGATCCCACTGAGTACGGGTGGGAAAGGAATGAAGAAACCAAGTCCCTCCAGCCTGTCACACTCCTAGCATCACAACAACCTGCACCAGATTACATTATGAGGGTAGTCTGTTGGTTTTGCATTACATGAACCCCATGCAAAACCAGGGCCTGTGATGTGTATCAGCCAATCTGGCTTGTACAAGTGTCAAGGGAGTTCTCTCTGTAACAATGAACAAACAATACATGTACCAGTCGAACATTCTGACAAGAAGGAAGAAGTTGATGAATAACTCTATCGGCGAGCCTCGATTTTCAATACAAACACATATATTAAAGATTACACAAACTGCCTAAAGAAAGGTTTATTCTCTATTAGTACCTTGTGAATAGCATAAGTCATAAAAGCATACAGGATGGTGTCAGTATATACAGTATATTTTTTTCCTATCAGGTGATGTAGGCCTATATTGCAGGTCTCCCGTCTCCAATATATTTTTTTGGTATGCATTAGTGTAGGTGCAAAACATTAACTGTTGGAATATTTTTCTTATTTTGGTAAACAAAAGTAATTAGACTGGTTCTACCTAAATAGTTCAGATGCATGCAACATGGCAACATTGTTACCTTGTAGGCCTACTGTCAATACAATTTAAATCCAAATGACATTGCAGAAGTAATCTCTAAGCAGTTCTACAGCATGAATGTAATACACATAAATATTGGCCAGATGGCAGCACTGGGTTATTTTTTAACTGGGATTCAGACAATTAAAAAAAAGTTGTATTATTTTTGTATATACATTTTATATACATTTATATAAATATGCTTTCAAGATAGTTTAAGGGACATTTTTACTGTATATTTTTAATGTATGTTTCATTAATACAAACAGGGTAGCCTATATGTTATGATATGTATTATGATTTAAATGCAAGACAATAATGTCTATTCTATTGAACGTATTGAAAGTATTACCCTCCCCCCCAGTATAATCATAGACATAACTTCATTTTTCCATGTCCTTATTTGAATTGCTTCTGTTAGTGCTGCCAGCGACTTTGACTACTACAACTCTGAGGGAAAGCAGAGAGCACACTGAACCAATGCAATGTTTTCACAAGAAATTGATTATATTATCTTATCATCTGAGGAAGGAGTTCAACATATTTTAGTGGTTAAGAATAAAAGAGTGAGGCGCTTAGGGTAAAGTGGTGTGTGTGTGTGTGTGTGTGTGTGTGTGTGTGTGCGCGTGCGTGTGTGCATGCAAGCGTGTGTGCTGTGAGGTGAGGTGAGATGTACATGCAAAGGCATTTCCTTTCATTTCAAAGTCAAGAACATGCAGACTGAAATAGTATCCAAGTATCTGAATATGAAACATGGACACTGACACAAGAATTTAGTTCTTAAAGGACAACGGCACATCTGGCCCTTCCTCTAGGCATAACACAGCTTCTGCCAAAAGGAGTTGCTTCCTTCACATTATTGCACAATGCTGGCAGCCAACTCTGAAACACATTTTTGCTAATGTTCTCTGAGGGGGTAAAGAAAAACCAAGTCAGTATGGTGTACGACTGTAAGCGTGAGCTTGAGGCTGTACAGCTTTTTTCATGTCTCAGGTCTCCTTCCAATCTGGTTCTACATTTTCATGAATAATGCACATTTTGTGTGCAAATATTTCAGCATGTGACTTTGTGTGTGCTGTGTAGCTCTGAGATGTCAATAGGCCTAGTATAAATAAACCAGTAGCAATATTCTACCTTTACACCCCTGGCCCACTGGCAGGCAAAGGGCCATGTTGGACCCTAAGCCGTGATGGTAACAGGAAGGTTTAAGTTACAGATTTAAAATAAAATCTATCCCAAATCAATATTGTAACTGGTAAGCTATACAGAATGTGTTGCTGTATACTGCATTCATTTGATTTCAATGAACACATATAGCATTTAAACTGCATTATTGGGCAGATTTTCGTTGACAACCATTGTTATGATAAACTGTGAATCATACCTTCTAGTCAACTGATTTTTCTTTTTTGGGGGGGGTTCTTTTCATGCGTTGAGGTGCTGTTGCTATAGCAACCCCTCCCTTCCTCTACATCCCAGAGACCTTGAGAGCAGCCGTCTGATTGGTCACTCCCACACACTCCTCCCGCAACACTCGAAAATGAGCGACGTGGGTCTTTTGTAAACAAGGAGAAAAGCACACAGAGGCCCCATATAAGGTAAACACGGAAATAACGAACGGGACAAAACCCAATCGATGGCCTAGGCCTACTCTAGGGGAACTGAGTAGGCCTAGAACAGTATTTAGTATACAAAATAAATACTGTCAGTTCTACACAGAGCTACTGGTGGATGTGCTGCGACTGCTGTGCTTTTTGACAAGGTTGAAAGACGAGTTGGATTTTTCCAGTCAATGTTTGTTTGTTTGTTTGTGTTTACTTAGTCTCAGTGGTAATGTATGGGAATCGATGACGTAGCAGAATAAACGCAGGTGCCGCTCATCACGCTGATAGTGCGCGTGGTCTACTTCAGCAGCACGTGACACCCGGCAGCGTGTTTAATTGGTTTAATTAGTTTGTATTGGCGGGAATTACACTGTCGGGCTATAGTCGAACATTATTCTGCAACCATGTTGTCCAGCCGGCTTCTTATAATTTCGTTTGTTTTTGCATGCACTGGACTCAGTGACGCCAAATCCCTTAGAAAAACATCGGGAGACCGTACAGGAGCCGAACCTGAGAGGACAGTCTCCAGGGGGTCGCCCCACCACCACCGACATGTTGGTTTCCGTCCGCAACAAGCAGCCGAACCGCTGCTGTCATCATGGACGTTTCCGAAGGAACCAGCGGCACCCGTGGCTCCTAAGCCCTGGAAGTTTCAGCTGCGACGGCCAACGGCGACCGACGACACCGTGGCTGTGCGTTGTGGAGAGAGCGCTGTGGACGTGGAGGTCAGCCCGGACCTGATGGGAACCGGGCGACTGGTGAGACCGGAGGAACTGACGCTCGGTGGTTGTTCAGCCACCTTGGCCGATGACTCCTCTCAAGTGCTGATCTTCCACTCCGAGCTGCACGGGTGTAACAGCAAACGAGTAGTAGGCGTATACCTTCATTAAAAGTGTTAACCTCACTTCCATTTCCTAGGGATTCAACTTTAATCCAATCTGTATTTCCTTTCTAGATGACAAAGGATAAATTGATCTATGGCTTCACGCTGGTTTACAAGCCAGAGTCTCCCAGACACGTCAATATCGTAAGGAGCGTGGATGCTGTGGTCTGGGTTGAGTGCCACTACCCACGGCGTCTTTTAACTGGCTAGTGTCAAGTGGTCATTTTTGGGCTCTTCTTTTTAACTATGTTCTAATCTGATTCACTTGTAAATGTATGTAGGCTTATTAAAATAAAATGTGTCTGTATTGTTAAAAATAAAATGTATCTTTGTTAACTTGACTTATCTTTATTTTAATGTTGCATGCTAAATATAGGCCTAATTAGTTTTATGAACTTGTTTCTTTTGTTTTTTATAAGCTAATTATCTAATCTGCATTGCCCAACAATGGAACGTTGGTTATGCTGATATGCGTGCATAATTGTTGCTCACTATCTTACTTTACTGTTTATTTTCATGTAGGGTTTACTAGTACAATGTCATCCTAATCTACCAGCATAGTTATTTGAGGCAGTTGGAATACCTCTGACTTGCGTTTGTGTCTGACAACCATGTGTCCAAATTCCTACAAGTCCATGAAGCGCTCAAGTTGTTGCTTTCCAGTCTAGGCAAGGTGAATAACTGTTTTTAGTCACGGAATCTATGCAGTATGCCTGCCGTAAACACAATTGGATCATGTCAGCTCTAGCAGCAACTTGATACATATTGTTTTCTTGCTACACTTAACGGTGTTCTATTAAGGTGAACACCTTGGTGGCTCAATTCCCCTCAAATGTTTACTGCCTGCATTCCCCAAGTGAGATGGGCATATCATTCCAACATCAAATTATGTACATGACAACATTGTCATTCTACCACAAATCAAATCCTATGTTTTGTCCTGCCCAAATACACAAATTCATATGTAACAAGATCCATGAAAGATGTAAATTTCACCCACACCTGACGTGTGTGCCAACTTGCGTGAGTTTTCATATATGTTTAGGCTCTCAAAAATTAATTTACAAAAATAATAATCCTTGGAACAAGAGGGCTTCGCACCAGTCGATGCTCGGGCCCCAACTAGTAAATCAAGCTGTGAGTGCTTTATTAAATAAACAGCATTTATTGAAATGTGGAACTGTACACATTCATGTACTTGGAAAAGCAAGTCTAACAAATGAGCTTGAGTTGGGCATTTGGAAAGTGGGTTAGATGTCCTGAAAACTTCACTGCCACCTCAATGCAAATTTTCCCTAACAAACTGTTTTACTGAGCTTGATGACAAACCCTCTAGCCCCTTGATTTACATGAGCATAAATAGTCTTTGAGCTCCAGCAGGTATGCATTATTATGGTGGCTGTTGTAAATGAGTCGTAGTAATGAGGTTCATCTCACCCAGATCTCTCGCGTGAGATGTCTCATGGCCCCCTCCTTCTCAAACTTCTTTGACTTTGTCACTGTTTTGGAATTACATTCATAGTTTGTTTTCATTTGTTCTGTGCAAACTGATAATTTCCTGTCATCTCTATACATGTCAACTCTGTCCATTTCTTGACAAGCGGATGTTGGCAAGACATGTGCCCTGCTCTGAGCACCGCTGGGCTCTGTTTCTGTTTTTGTTTGGAGGTGGGGAGCTGTGTGGGGCGAGTTTCACTTCTCACCTCTGGTTCTATTTTCTCCCGACACCTCCCAGAGCACATCAGGAGCTGTCATTAAGAGCAGCGGGATGCCAGAGCAGGTGATCCAGGTCTACTCAACTTCTACATTTCTTCTCTATGCCAGTCAGTGTCAAATTAAGTTTTAATGCTGTAAAATAAGTTTCCCTTTTCTGCTACTGTTTTTATTCCCCCTCCTGTCGTTTCTAACTGATTTTATTGTTTTCATGCATTGTAAGGTGACCTTGGGTGTTCTGAAAGGTGCCCCCAAATAAAATGTATTATATATAAAACATTTATTTTAATGGATTTGATTCAGGGAAGAGATGCCCTGACTGGTCAGAAATTAGCCGGGAATTATCCAAAATCTAAATTGTCTTATACAGAGGCAGGCCTAGTCAACCAGAACAGGTATTCTCACATTTCACTCACTAGTTGATGAATGGCTATACTGCCCTACAAAGGAGAAAGGCAGTAACTACATTTTGGTCAAAAATGAGTTCTAATTCTTTTTTTGACATTAAAGACATCCTTTGTCATGTGGACGAATATCTTGTCTCAAATGTGTCATATTTTGGAGAAAATAGGGGGATGCATTTACAGTAACTCCAAAAAGCCCTAGAGAAACCAAGGTAAACTGCCGTAACTTTAGTTACTGTATTCTTCCTTTGCATGGCTTACCAAAACATATGGGCTCATACCAAAGTAAAGGGCAGTAACTTCCGTTTTATCTTATCACTTTAGTTTTAAAAAGCAGTATAATGACATATTATAAAATCGTTACACCGTGTCCTAACAATGCAAGCGTCCGACTATCCCGCCGCATCGCGTCACATTGGACGCTCTCTGTCCTTTAACTGAATCTATTAAATAAACTAAATGAATGAGGCGTTCCTCGTCCATTCTTCCAACGCGAACGACAGGAAATAGAAACAGGGCGTCTGACTCAAGACGCTCACAAAGGAGTATATTCAGTTAGGACGCGGTGTTCTGATGATATCAGATGAAATTGCACCTTTTGCTCTCATTTTAGTCTTTGTCACCGTGGAGTGCTGGTAAGGCAGCAGAAATACCAGAGATAGGGATCTCTGTCACAAAGGGGTAGGATTGGACCCAAATGCAGAGGCCCGAGGCAGGCAGGAATAGTTCAAACTAATTTAATTAATAACAAAACCAAAAAACTCACAGGCATGGGAAACCAAGAAACAAGGAAGAACGTGAAATAACCAAACAGTGGACAACTACACATGACAAACATACACCTGACAAAACAAAATTAAACAACAACAAAGGTTCTCCAACAAAGGAAGAGAACTAGAATATATAACTGCTAAGGGAATGAGGTGGGGAGATGAACCAGGAAACTCAGGGCATCTGGTGGACTGGTGGGGAATGACAACAAAACCGGGGCGTGGCCATGACATTATTAGAACATAAATATTAGTAGCTTCAAATGCTCAGAAACATCCAAAAACAATTGAAATAACTTGATTGTAAAAGATACTTTGAACATCACATGCATACCATAATATAATAAGTTATAAATACATAATCATAATGTAATGAATAACAGCAAAAGGTGCAATTTCATAATTTCAAGGATTTTATTATATTTGTAATTATACTGCTTTTTAAAACTAAAGTGATAAGATAAAAAGGAAATTACTGCCTTTTGCTTTGGTATGAGCCCATATGTTTGGTAAGCCATGCAAAGGAAGAATACAGTAACTCTCAAATAAGGGTCAAAGGTCAAATCAGAGGTCAGAATTTATATGTAGAAAAAATAACTATAAACCTATAAAATTGCCACATGATCTGCATGCAACTATTTTGGCTGGACAACAAGAAAACTTTAAAGTAATTTTTCTCAGTTCTGCACTCTGGGGAGTTACTGCCTTTCTCCTTTGTAGGGCAGTATAGCATTTCTAACAAATTACTCAAATTATAGCTCTTAAATCTTACTTTCATTTAAAGATGCTATAGCTATATACCTTTTAAATGAAAATGCCAACAGCCCACAAATCGCAGAGACTATATTGTATAAATCACAGTTTTCGACAATAGTTCGACAGCCTATGCGAACACACCAATTTTGATTTCATTTTAAGTATATCTGGGCCTTACAGGCTTGCATAAACACCACCTATTGGATTATATATTTGGATGTATTTTGGTACAAGATACCAGGTCTAAACACAGACCTTGTCTAATGGCTCTGTTTACCTCTGTTCTAGTCGAAGCACTGCTATCTAAAACCAACAAGTGTCTAACGTCACATGGATTACTCTGGATATGGATGGTGACATGTCACCGGCCTTTCTGTGATGTAAAAGTGCTGTATTGATTATACTGTAGATTGCCTTAAGTAACCCAGAGACACATGGCACTATTTTTATAATGACTCGATTCAAAAACCTACACAAAAATTTTTTGTTGAAGAGATGACTAATACAATGATTGAGGAGTAATTATGATTATGACATAATGAGACAGCGTACTTTTGTTACACAAAAAAGCTTGCTACAATGAAAGAGAACATTGGCATGGAAAGTGTTGTGATGAGATGACGCTGACATTTGCAGTACCAAACTCCATAAGGCCATTATAATAAGGACATTGTAAAAAACCTGGGTGTTTTTATTGACTCTGAGTTTAATTTTAAATCTCATATTAACAATGTTACAAAGGTTGCTTTCTTTCACCTAAGAAATATTGCGTTAGACTGAGTTAGACCTCAGTTCCTCTCTCTTGAAGATGCCAAAAAGCTAATCCATGCCTTTGTTTTTTCACACCTCGATTACTGTAACACTCTCCTTACTGGTCTTCCCAAAAAAGCATTGACAGATTGCAGCTAGTGCAAAATGCAGCAGCCAGGATTTTAACTAAAACAAAGATGAGAGATCATATCTCCCCAGTACTGGCATCTTTGCACTGGCTCCCCCTTATGTCTCCGACTGCCTGTCTGATTATGCTCCAAGGCGCTCCCTCAGGTCCTCTGGTGCCGGCCTTCTCAATGTCCCAAAAGTTAGGACCAAAATGTATGGAGAAGGAGCTTTCAGCTTTTATGCTCCTACTGTCTGGAACAAACTCCCTGTTCACATCAGACAAGCACCCTCGGTTGAGAGCTTTAAGAAGTGCCTTAAAACATACTTTTACACCCTTGTTTTTAATTTAAAAAGGTATCTTTGATTATTATTATTTATTTTTTTACTTTGTTTTACTGTAATGGTCTTATTTAGTTTTCATTCTGTCGTTGCTGCTATTGTTTGCATGTTTTTTTTTTTTAACGTTTTTAATTGCCGTTTTTATTCAGCAATATTTGCTGTAAAGCACTTTGAGCTACATTTTGTGTTATGAAAGGTGCTATACAAATAAAGTTTATCTTTATTATTATCACGTTTTTATTTCTAATATCAAACAATGTTTTAATAAATATAACATGATTAGCTATATTCTAGTCTTTTATAGTTTCTCAAAATATAATGTACAATTGTGTGCCTGTGCTTGTCACACACACACACGTATTCGTGTGCACCACAAGGAGTGTTTCTTGTACCAACCCCTAGCCTCATCAAGCCCTGATTAGGCCTAATTTCAGACAGGGATATTGATTGGCTTAAAAGTTCACCATTGTTTACCATCTGTCAAAGCTGTAAGCCATTACACGCTCCCTTGGACAGATGGGCTGTTTCCGTAGGCATCTGTATTCATAAAAGCATTGATCTGGCGAGAGCACACTTGTTGGTCAAACATTTCCAACTTCCAGAAATAATTATAAATAATTATTTCCATTGGGGCACATAGATGTTCACTGGAGTGTCATTTGAGGTTCCTGCTACGTATGCTGTATTATGCACAGCTAGTATTTAGATCCCCATTAAGCACTAAGTCTATGGTCTAATTATCAGAGCAGGTTGAGGTCACAGCCTGTGCCTGTAATTACAGACTAGGTAATGATTGAGGAAATTGTGTTTAACGATCATAATTTTGCTCTTTGGTGGCTTTTTGACATGTCACAACCAGAGTGAATTCTACATTTTTCTCACTCCAATTTCATAGGTTAAAACTTTATGGCCCAAAAATTCTGTCACAAATGTGAATTTTGTAGGCCACCCCAAGATTTTCACTAGCCCCTTCTGGGCCATCCACCATTTCCTGAGCCCCAGTGATTATGGCTCTAAATTATACAAAATCTTCCAGATTCAACAGTTACCACATTGTTATGTACAATACAAGAGTGATATATTATACTCATCACCTATAATTTCTCAGTTTTGGGGAAAAAAAAAGATAATTCACTCAACATCTGGTTTGAAGCTCACAAGATGTTTTTTTTATTTTTTTATTTTTGCGGCGTAAACAGTGCAGGGGATATTTTGTTAGTCCTTCATTCTCTGTCACAACATACCCTACTAACCCCAGAGACACTGACTTGCACTCAAGGCCCTGGACTCAACCACTCTAAATCTCTATATAGGGTGGCTATACCAGTGTCTGATAGCTCATAGCATGCTGAGGGCCATGTTGTATCTTCTATTTACTAGTAGTAATCTTTACCGTCAGTTTGTTTTTTACAAAGCTCTGATGAGCCTCTGAGAATGTTATCTTTCCTCTGAGAACATTATCTTTTATTATGTTATAATGCTTACAATTTATGATGTTGATGTTATGGTGATGATATCCAGATACACACATGTCATTGGTAAAACAACCAGCTGGTATTTGAGCAGCAGTGTTGTGTAACAGTCCGACATGCCCGTTCCTGTCCAGTACACACAAGCTACAGTGTTTTAAAAAAAAAACGTTTTCAACCTCTCTAAACTTGATATTGGAGGATGTGTTCAAGTGATGTGAAAGCAGACGAGTCGGCGTGCTTGGCTGAGTACTGTATGGAACTTGTCATCGCCCAGAGTAGCAGCAGCAGGGATGTCAGTCAAGCAGTCAGTCAGTTAAGTGAATTAGTCCCCAGCTTGCCCACAGGTCTCTGATGGTTGCACCCCGACAAGCCAACAGCCTTGGGTATAAAACAAATGTTATTATGGTGTGTGTGTGTATATATATATATATATATGTATGTATATATATATATATGTATGTATATATATATATATATATATACACACACACACACATATACACACACACACACACACACACACACTGAAAACAGTCTTTAAAAAAATAACAGAGAAAAGCACTTCCAAGATAATATTGCCCTGGCTGTCTTCACTTTTCTCAGCCTAAAGCTTCCATCATGTTGGCTCAATTAC
>OMKN01013598.1:0-10005 GCA_900302345.1 Melanonus zugmayeri | reverse complement strand
TTGTGCGTTAATACCCAAGTGTATGTTTGTTTACACGTGTGTGTGTGTGTGTGTGTGTGTGTGTGTGTGTGTGTGTGTGTGTGTATATATCTATATATATATATATATATATATATATATATATATATATATATGTATATATATGTATATATATATATATGTATATATATATATGTGTATATGTATGTATATATATGTATATATATATATATATATATATATATATGTATATATATGTGTGTATGTATATATATGTGTATATATATATATATATATATATATGTGTGTATATATATATATATATATGTGTGTATATATATATATATGTGTGTATATATATATATATATATGTGTGTATATATATATATATGTATGTATATATATATATATATATATATACACACACACACACATATACACACACACACACACACACACATATACACACACATATACACATACACACACTGAAAACAGTCTTTAAAAAAATAACAGAGAAAAGCACTTCCAAGATAATATTGCCCTGGCTGTCTTCACTTTTCTCAGCCTAAAGCTTCCATCATGTTGGCTCAATTACTGCAGCATCAACCAAAGGCATGATTAGTAGTGGCCCAGTCCGGTTTAATGAGTGTCTGGATGGCGTCTCTGGAGAGGGGAACTGGAGGCGCAACATGATGCAGCACAATCAGAGGGTCCTTATTGGAGGAATCTATTGTCTTGATTGAGCTCAAGTTTCACCAGTGAGGCATGATCCAGGGGTGAGGTTCCCTCCAGGGCATTAGTAAAGTGGGAAGAAAATACAATAAAGTGTCATGGCCAATTAAACAGTTAATACATTAGGTCCACATTTGAAAAGCTGTGCTTTTGAACTTATTCCCAGATCCTTGTAAATGTACCCACATTCACTTTCCATTAGATTACAAGAGTGTGATGTCTAGATCAACGTGTACATTTTTAATGCAGCTTGCTTTATTGCCCTCTCATTGCAAAGTCCATAAAATGGATGCCGTTTTAATGGAGCATAATGGCAGCATTCACTTTCATCAATATTTTTAACTCGGGTATCATCCATTGTAGCCATAAGACTGTAAACTGCACATGCACAAAAAGCACGACTGCCTACACAAGCATCTAAGTAAGAGTATAACAAGTGTAACAGGTACATATGGTGAAGCAATAGGTATGTATGAAGTCCTGTATAACTATAATGATTTGTTCCTCAAAGATTTAAAAGGTTTAAAAAGACACGTATGCGAAAAGTTAATGTCTTACGAGTGGACAGGAAATGGTGAAATGTCCCAAAGTGCTTCCATTAAAGTTCGCTTTGGTTTCAAGCCACATTTCCCCCATTTTACTGTACAAATATTTCAATTGTATACCGTTATTGACAGTTAACACTAGTCCCAGTATGGGGCATTTTAACCATACATTAATCCTCAGATATTTAATGTGTTTCTGCAGTGTCGTATTTCATGCAACAAAATGCAATGTGGACTGCCTAAAATAAAAGCTATGAAGAAATACTGTATCTACTGCTTACGGGCAGAGTCAGAGGCAGATCTATAGAGGAGATATGGATGGAGAAAAGCACACAGGGTCTCATGCAACCAAGAGACCACATCAATAACCTGATATCCGGAGATCTGAAAGAATAGAAATAAAGCAAATGACCAATTAAACCTAGAGAATAATATTCAGTAGCTTCCACATGCCGACTTGCTGTTAGTTACTCACCTGTATCACAGTGTCTGAATGCATGACCCAATTCAAGCCTGATTCACGTGACAAGCCAGACCAAAGTCTAAAAACCTGTATTGGCTGTCCTAAGGTGTTATGTTTTCTGCGTTGATCAGCCCAATGGACTCAAGGTGTAAAGTTCTCTGGTACTGGCAGGTTTGAACCCAAAAGCAGAAGACGGATTGAATAGCAATTTAAGTTCAGTTTACTTTAGTAAATGGGTAAGGACAAAACCGGGAGATCAATCAATCAGGCAAACAAATCACAAGGGGCAGGAAGGGAATCCAAGGTCTAGAAAACAGGCAAGCAGGGTCAAAACAGGCAAGTCAGGAAAAACCGGAATGTAGAATGTAGGAAAGTGGGACAACGCCTGGACTGAGGGGACGTTAGCCTCACGTTCTGTTATGGATCCCTATCCCAAAAGAGCCCTTCTTCACAATTCAAGAAAACAACTCTATGTTTTACCCTTATGTACCTCGAAGGGCCTCCTCTGGGCCTCAGGAATACTGATATTACACGTTCTTCCTGGATTTCCTATCCTTGTCCTCCCTCGGACAGCATTAAAGCATGTATTTTACCCCATACTCTTGTATAGTTTAATCATTTGACCTTATTCAAGTAAAAGTGAGAACAAATGTGATTTTCCATCCAGGATTTAATCAGCAGTTCATTTCTTGTATTACATGAATAGGCAACGATAGATTGGCAACACATGAAACTTTAAGCGGATAAGTAAGAATAAAAAGTAAGCACATTATCATTTGTTATTTACCAAAATGAGCGATAAATGCATGCATAACAATTTTATTTAAACCATAATATAAAGCGAGAGTTATTATCAAATGGTGGTTATCCATCCTGTTTAGAAAAAACTCAATCGCTTTACAGACATAGGCACCTACTTGGTGTTTTCATACCTACGTTTCTGCAGGTCTGCTCAAGCATGAACCATGAACCAGCAAAAAAGATTAACTCTTTATTACTTCTATAGACAGAGTTCTCCTCAGGGGCAGGGAGAATAAATTCTCCAATGCACTTTACAGAAACCATCCTTTTTATAGTTTATTTTAGGGGAGGTTATCTTTTCTATTAATATTCAATACATAGGTTGGAAAAGAGGGAGGTTGCCCTCATGTATATTCCTAATTTTTATACAATAGGGAGTTCTTTTAGGAAAGGGGAAGTACCTTTCTCTGAACATGCGCAGACAGGTTATGAACTTTTCTTAACTCAAAGTAAACTCTTCATGACCTGTATTCGATTCTGAAAAGACTTCACTAGAGCCGGAATGAACTGGTTCAAATTCTGTGTCATTACAAATTCTGTGTCATTCAAACGTCATTCATCTCAACAGCAGTACAAACTAAAAACATACACTTTTCCAACAATATTTTTCATGAATGTATTCACTTCTTTAAAAACATAACAGCATATATTGCTTAAAACGTATTCTTTAAAAGAAAACATTATTGCATAAAACGTATTTATTCTTTAAAAAAGCATAACAGAAACTTATGCCAACATGCCAACTGGAATTTATTGCTAGCATCAAGGCTAACAACCATCTAACAACTAGCTAGCTAGCTAGCTAGCAACAATCTAAACTATAGCTTTCCCTTCACACATTTTAATGGTAACAATTGTTTTGTTATAAACCCATTGTGTAAAGGCCTAGAAGAAAAATACTGAGGTGCTGAATATTTACAATTTCACATGAAAAACACAAATAGTCCTTAAGTTCAGGTGTCTAACTCCAGAGAAGACTATGTAGGTGAGCTCTGATCCCAATTTTGGAAATTTCCGTACCAAAGTTTGGGGGACAGCGCCCTTTGTTTGCGAGATATCAGTGTGACAACCAACCCGTGTGACAACCAACCCCGTTCTCCCTAATAGGAAAATTGTTGTAATTTCTATTGCACTGAAATTGTTCCTCTTCAACGTCAAGTGATACCAGGTTTGAGTTCAGGTTTAAAAGTACATAACATCAACATTTGAGTGATACAATACTTATATTACATATTAAATATTCTCTTGAACCGTTTCTGAAATTCTGCAAATTGTGGAATATTCTAGAGATTGAACTACAACAGACCTGTTCCAGCATGATCCTGAAGTCCTGCAAGGGCAGATCTGCAGATCTACCGGCCTGCAGATTCTTATAAAAAACATGCCTGTTTAAAGCAAACATATTTTAAGACACACCCCCATGGAAGTAGATACAACACACATCCGTATCCTACCCACAACATGACACTGCTGGGCTTCTGAACAGTAAGTGATTCTGTTTACGTACTGCAATCAGCAAGTGCTATTATGATAATTAATACTGTGATGTGCGCTGCAGCAGAAAGTAAATTGAAAGGTCCGTTGAAAGGGGAATGTAATAAGCGGCTTTCAAAAACAAAGGTAGTTATCATCAATGCTGCGTCTCACCAATGGCGGATTACAGACACCACTAAATGCTGACGTAGTTTAAGGAAGTTGCATGGGAATTGTGGGAATGCATGTTAAAAGATGTAGACATTGTTATTTCAGCTACAAAGGTCATGTGCAAATGAGCTGATCAGCTGACCAGTATTAACTCCAAGTCCTCCTCACATGCTAATGGGGACATAGAATGATGCATTTTATTTTTCATCAAATGTGTAGCTATAAAAGGCACCCCATTTAGTTTTGGTTGTTATTTAAAAAACACTTTCTCTCTCTCTCTCTCTCTCTCTCTCTCTCTCTCACTCACACTCACACACACACACAGCTAACTATGAGACACATTGTCAGGGTCAAGGTATGGTTGGGACATTACAGGGTGTAATGTATGATGCAACGGTACTGACATTGGTCACATAACCTCCTGATATACAGGTATGTCTCATAAACGTAGCACTGTATCATGAACTAAATCCTTCAACTAATAAAGGTTAAATGAGGGTTTCATAATGAATCCCTATTCGTATATATAATATAAATGGAAATTTAGATTAGCAACATGGTTTCCATTTTGCATTTGCTTTTGTATTTTCCGTGTTCTACTTCACCCTGCAAGGCTTCAACTCAATCAATAGGTATCTATGCCAAGAGCTCAATCTTTCGTGTTTTTGGCTTCTTTAGCTGGCAGCGCATGAAGAGCCGTGGACTAATCAGCCCGGTTGGACTGCCACTAATTGGGAACCAAAGGAGAAGCAGGCGGGTAGAGCTGCTTGTTAGGCCCCCGGGGGGTCATGGGGGCTGCAGCATGACTCATCAGTTCATCATGTTTATAAAAGTAGATGCTGATGGTTTTGTATGTATGAGGTTTGAGACAGACACTCAATTTCAGTCCTCAAGCAGTGAGTCTACAGATGCAATACCCTCTGTTGCAGCCAGGCCAAAACTCTTTTACTTCCTGTTCCTGTTTCACATTAATGATCAATGAGTGGTTTAGTCTGACATCGTCTCCCAGTCAATTGTAACTCAATTATTTAGGGCTAATACAATACATTTTGTCTTAACAGATACAAGAAAAACTGCATAAACAGTAGGCCTATGCCTGTATTTTAATTATTGAGTATGATGCAGCTATAAATTTAGGTAAATAGCAAAATATACCTAAATTTTGTATGAGTAACAACTCTTAAACCTTTTTAATAATATGGATGTAATAATGTATTTTTCTATTTAAATTTGGCATCAGCTTGTTTACTGTTTACAAGTTTCTCAACTGATCTTTTTTGACTACATCAGACATTTTGATCTCAACCACCATCCTAAAAATAATATTGTATAGATAGATGCTTAGATACCTTGTATTGTTTTACATTATATTACCCACACATATATACACAATTTAGAACATAAACACACAGACACACATGCAGATTGCATGATGCTTATGAAGATGAATCGCTAGCCTCAGGTAGCATATTTAAGAGAATGGACAGGAACAGTTCTCAAAAATGTTCTGACTAAAATAGAATATTCAAATGTGAATTTTGCCACTGAACCACAGAAAAACAGCATAACACCACACTCCCCTGGAAACAGCTGGTGGTCTTTTGGTGTTCTTTTGTCCAAGCTCACTAACTGAAAATAAAAAATAAAATCATGCATGTAATGGAATCCCAATCTCTTCCAGATGGAAAACTTCAAATTCTGCTCATTGCTCACACACTACATTACTTTACAGACCATTCGATACTGGCAGAAAAAGAAGACATATTCAGAAGCCTATGTAGCAAACATGCTTTTGCAACGATATCTCTATGGGATCGTAATTAGGTCAAAGACAATGCCTATGCTGAAATGGCATCCGACACTTTTGAGGTTTAGTTTTTTTGATGAGAAGAGTTGAATATGTTAGGCATTTTGATTCTCAGTTATAGCATGGCACTAAAACAAATATAAAAGCAAAAACAGATCTCTGCTTAACAACACACAGTTGCATAAAGAAAAAAAACACATCTTACGATTAGAGTTAGAGAACAAAGATGTAGACATAGACAGAGGGATGCACAGGGGTAAAGGCAGTCAGTCATGCAATGTTAATAGTGTCAATACTGTTTCAAGAAAACATGCAGTATTCCTTTTACATTTGAAAAGCTTCTGATGATATTGATTTCATGCACACAGACTTCAATGAGGCAACATGTAGTGGGTTCTACAAGTCTTGATACAGTAAAAGTTCCCTCAATAAAGAACACCATCCCCCCCCCCCTTCAGTGACTCTTGGTTCACAAGGTGACCTTGAAAATTGTTTTTCACACTGCTTTCCTGGGGATGTTATTTAATTTCTGTCCCCCTCTATTGCAGGGTTAGATGAAACATTTGGAGGAAGTGGCATTTTTGCAGGATGTATATATGTAATGTGTAGGCCTAGTAGCCTACTTTGTCTTATCTGGACTCTGTAAATGTTTGGTTCTGACTGTCTCAATGACCTCTTGTCAGATCAATTTTAGTGGACTTTGGTACAATGCTTGGCACTCTGCTAGCACTCTGTGTGACTATAACCAAAGCATTTTCAATAATGGCAGCGTTGACCAATGGATGAATTTCTAATGTGATCTGCACTTTGACACCTAGTGTATACGTTAAGTCTTGCTGCTCGCCTCTATGTTCCTCTGTTCTTCTCTAAGTACTTTTAAATATCTATCTGCCTGTGATTGTCTGATCCCATTGTGTGTTAGTGAATGCATTTCTAGGTTTAGGGGTTGTGTAGGATCCCGTAGCGTTAGAGTTAGTGTTAGGGTTAGCCCTTTCTCATTTGAGCTCTCGTGGCATAACTTGCATTCTGTGATATGTGATTATCCTTATTGGAAATGACAATAACATGGAATAACCTGCCAAATTAATTGATTATGCTTGCATGATCAGCTCTATTCCAATGTGTATAAGTCTGTGTGAAGGATAAACATCCTTTCTTTGTTTAGAAGAAGAATGTGGACTATTCAGTTTTTATTTTGTGTGCCTGTAACCAATCTGACTATTCTCTGATAATAAGTTAGTCATTTAGTCTTTACTTTGTGTTATATTTTAAAATATTCTTATTTTGAATAGGTGACAAATTAACTTCTAAAGACTTGATTAACTTACTTGATTAAAGTCTTGCATAGTATAACTGAATATTTAGGTTACTACAAAGACTTTTGGAGAGCTTTGGAAAAATTGCTATTGCTAATTTATTGGAAGACATAGGCTATGACTTCCTGGATATTTGTAAATTTATGAAACATGAGATGCAGCCTTTATTGACAGAAAAACTGCTGTTTGGTGATTTGGTAGGCTAATAGCCTATAAATAACTGTAGGTTGTAGACGTTCGCAAGGAATGTAAATTGAGAAGTATATTGGAATATAAACTTTGTATAAACCTTTTTACTTTAAGTAATTTGGCACTCATGGGAAAATATCGATGATGAGCAATATTTGGCACATCAAATCAGATACGGTGTCCTGGTCATTTACAACCACAACACGCTATCGCTTTAAATATGAGATAGCCCCGCCCACCGCGAGTCTGGACCAATCCGGAGCCCCGGCACAGAAACGTCTTTGAATTATGGTCCAATACGACACCGCCTCTCAAGAACAGCAGGGCAGCAGCGGGCTACGGCTATTTTCATTAACTATCTCAATATATTCATCAAGCCTTTCGGTATAACCGCGTGGATGCGACGGACAACGCGACCTGTCTGACGACCCGAGGCGACCGGGACGTGCGGACCGAGGCGGGGACACCCTGCGGAGGAGGAGGACGAGGAGGAGGTTCACGGTGAGCCGCGAGTCCACGACGGTTCCGTCATATTAGGTGGGTTTCCTCTCTTTTCCTTCCTCTCCGTTTACACAAACCGCGACAATGTGACCCGTTTAGTTCAACGTATTCACTCCGGTCGTTTCCAAAGTACTGTACTAACACAACACCACGTAACGCGTTGGTGTTGTTACACTTATGTGTTGTTGTGTAAATGTAGAAATGTGTGCCCTAAATCTCTATGTCCAGCCTCGTCATATCGACGAACGTCGTCATTAATTGATGATCCTCTACGGTGGGACACACGTCCACTCCTGAGAGGACGTGTGTGTTTGATTATCCACCTTTCCTATTTGTTAATAACACAGCCTCTCTGTAGGTCTGGTCTCTTCTCACTGCCGTGTTTCGAGGAACTGATGTCTGGTTTCCTAATAATAATGATAATAATAATAATCATAATAATGCGTGGCACAAATAACCGTGGATAATGATAATGGTGACCGACGATAGTTCCCTTAATGTTCAGACCGTACTGCTGGGTTGGTCTTGGTCAGTAAGTACGTCTAGTTTAATACGTCCCATTAAAACTAATTTCACGATTCGAATAGTTTTTAAGCAAAATGTTTTTTTTGTAGATGGCAGATAACAATGATCACTGAAATCAGAGGAGAAATCAAATCGCTGCGGTCACTGCGCGCCGCTGCAGCTGTGGGTGTGTGTTGGCGTGTGTTGGTGTGTTGGTGCCCAGAGACACATCTGCTCTGTGCAGGTGGTCGGTAGAAAGACACAAGTCCCGTTTATACACATTATTTCCTTTTTTATTCCGCCCAGGCTTGGCTCTACAGTTGGTCGGCTCTACAGCTGCGCCGTTGCCCTAATTTCCTGGTTCGAGGGAGAAAAAACCCCCCTTCGCGTTTGTAAATATGATAGAAACACGTCGCGCTGCTCGGCCAGCACGATCGACTCTGCACCATTCGGCCGTGCAACAACTATGTGCAACAACAAGAAACTCAAGTTAAAATGACAATGTTTACTATATATTATTCATTACGAATTCCAGCCTAGATTATGCCCTTCTTATCCCATCATGTTCATGCTGTACCTATAGCTGGTCACCGCATACACCTATACAATAATAATACATTGACATACAATACATTATTGATATTAGTTTAATGTACTTTGCAGATTTATGGGATGGCCTTTTTCTTTCTGTGCAATATTGATTGGGCTGTGCACTTCAGATGTAATGGCTGCTATGCTTAAATGTGCTGCACATTGTAATTAACTGATCATTCAGCATTGACACACACACACACACATTTTATTTTAGTTTGTGTCCTTCTGCTGCTTGTAAACTAAGCCAGTTAATCTTATGTTGTAAATGAGTTGATAAGTCAAAGCCATTCCCACGGGAAAATCTAGCAAGCACACTGTGTGCAGAAAAAGAAGCGTAAAATGGGTTATGTGTATATATGTCTAAGTATGTTTGCTCTATTGTCTGGGGTGTTCGCCCTGTGGCTTGTTTCATCAACGTTAACTCAAACAATGAAGAATAATCAAACCCTGAAGCCAACCTCAGGAGCAGCACCAATGGTGAACACACACGTTGTTCAAAGAGGATGTTAGCTTGTCATATAAAAAGAGATGCACAGAACTACACCAGTCACAAACCGGCCGTTACTTTAGTTTTTTTATGGTATGTATCATATTGTTTTGTATGGTCCCCCTGTGGTATGTATTGTCTTTTCAATTTTGATTTGGTTAAAGACTTGGTTCATGGCCCTTTGGTTCTACTGTGCTTTGTCTGTGTGTAAAGGTTGTGTGTCCGGGTTAAGCACTACTGTGCTCAGTGTATTCTTGATTGGTCCAGCTGTTGTGGGTCAGCTGTGGAATGTGCCACATCATTATCGGTCTCAAATGGACCCTAATTAAGGCTTAGTGGAGGGTCATTCGCTTGTATGTAGTGAGTGATCTGTTAATGCGGTGCAGTGTGCATGATTTAGGGTGATCTGGTGTTGTCGCTTTTCATTTTCATTGCCATTG
>OMKN01013588.1:0-12652 GCA_900302345.1 Melanonus zugmayeri | reverse complement strand
CTGGTCCTTCAGTGGGAGGACACAGGGTCGGCCAGACTCGTGCAGCCCACCTAGACTTGGGCTGGCACTCCCCGGATAGGATATAGACTGGCCAAACTAGGCTGTGTTTTGAAGGTATTAAGAACAAAAAATGTTATAGCACAGAGTCTGAACATCCTGCTTTCAAACTCTGCCCACCACTGTTGGGACTAGGGGTCGACCAATCGGTTGGCCGATTAATCGGGTATTGGCCTTTTTTGATGCTGATTAGTAAAAACATTTCTTAACAAAATGACGTCTGTTATTGACATTATAAGTCACATACAGACAAAGAAAACATTAATACAGACAAAACAATCGCATTACATATCGGCCATCGGCCGCCCCGCTCTCTAAATATCGGCATCGGCCGCCCCGCTCTCTAAATATCGGCATCGGCCACTGAAAAACCCATATCGGTCGACCACTAGATGGGACCCAAACTTAATTTAAATGCTTGATTCATTTTTAGAAGGACATTTCCAAGAGGAGCTTTTGGAGCTAAGCTTTTAGGATAAATTAACTGTAAAATGAATGGCTTTGTTGAAATGTACAAAAATAATGTGAAATCCTGCGCTTTTAATTTGAGGTTTAGATTGACCTGACGCTCATCCACCACTGG
Source organism: Melanonus zugmayeri (assembly GCA_900302345.1). Classification (NCBI taxonomy): domain Eukaryota; kingdom Metazoa; phylum Chordata; class Actinopteri; order Gadiformes; family Melanonidae; genus Melanonus; species Melanonus zugmayeri. Next base: position 12,012 of record OMKN01013588.1, on the reverse strand, counting down.
CCATTAAAAGGTTATTTGGCCTCAAGTGAAGCCACTCCAGAGCTACAGGGACTGGATGGTGATATAATAGTGAAGCAAGCAACTAGCAAATATGTAAATGTTGAACCAGTTTGTTATAGTGGATTAAAGTGTATGTTTATTGGTGTGTTGTTTGCAGGTCTTGGCCTGGTTCGAGGAGGGAGAGGAAACCATCACAGCCTTTGTAGAACCCTTTGTAATCCTACTCATCCTCATAGCCAACGCCATCGTCGGTGTGTGGCAGGTAAGAAAGCTGTGACCGCTCTTTTTCATATCGGATTCAGCTTGTTTAAATCCAAGCCTGCTCTTGGCTGCGTTTCCCGATACCGGCATACCTTGAGTTTTCGCGATGTCCGTCACCGATTGGCTACGCGGACGCGCACACAAAACGTTTCCTGCCGCATAGCCAATCGGTGACGGACATCGCGAAAACTCAAGGTATGCCGGTATCGGGAAACGCAGCCCTTATCTGGTTTCTAGGGGCCAACATCACCCGCATTCATCTGTTACTTGATGAGAAGCATTAAACTCTGCTTGCCAGAAGATATGATCTAAGACAAAAGACATGATATGGGTCATGGCTTTAGACACTCAAGTTGTACCTGGTAGGGAACCTAATTTAGCATAACCGTGTAGATGTTACACGTTTGGTAAAGGTGGACCAACTACTAGAGTGCTGAGCAAGCGGAGGAGTCTGTCAGGTGAACCTGACTCCTGGTTCTATGCAGAAACCACCGCTACAGATGAGCTCTTATTGACATTAACTTGACATCTTCACAAGGGAGAATCATCTCGTAGCCATTTAGACTGTGAGCCGTGGCTTCACTGCCTCATTGAGTTGTTGTTATTTATTAGTTTGATTTTAATTAATTGCCTTGCTAGGAGCGCAACGCTGAGGACGCCATCGAGGCGCTGAAGGAGTACGAGCCAGAGATGGGCAAGGTGTACCGGCAGGACCGCAAGACTGTCCAGAGGATCAAGGCCAAGGACATCGTTCCCGGGGACATCGTGGAGGTTGCTGGTGAGTTTAGGGCCATGTCTGCCAAGGTTTGCATTGACATGTTCTCTTCTATCATCATACTTTTTCCTTTTCTTTTCTTCTCTTTTTTTTACCTGATCATGCAGTGTTTTACTGTAAGAGTAGTTTGTTGCTCTCACCTCTGTCTAAATGAAACCAAGTCTGGAATATTCACTCAATGTAACTTATTTTGTTTTCTTTATTGATACTCAAAGGTATTGAGGCATTAAAGGTGTTTTAATTCACACAGTGTTTAGATGCCAACCACTGCACAGGTGACTTGCACTCAGCGAATGTATTTTGGGATATGTAAAACACACACACACACACACACACACACACACACACACACAGACCTGTCCACTTGGAAGGGAACAGAGGGAGATGAATGTTGTGGAACACAGGAGTCCTTCCCAAGTGCTCCAGTTATCGTCCAGCTTAACCCTGAGCCATGGAGGTGTAGCAGTGCTTGGCTCTCTTGCTTTTTTTTTTTTTTTTTGCTTCACATAGTGGTAGGTCTATATTTTTAGCCGTCATAGGCAGTATAGATTATGGAATGCTGTATTTATAGCAGGCAGTGACAGTAGTGGGGATGACAGGTGTCTGCTACCCCCCCCCCCTCGTCCTGCGTCCCACCAGGGGACGGTGGATGACGTGGGACTCCAAAGTCACCTTGACGAGGATAGAAAATGAACTGAATGTATTTGGAGAAACTATCAACCCATTTTTATTTAAAAACTTGGTCAGACATCCTGTCCATGGAGTCCAAGTAAGTTGAGTTCAAAAGTGTCCCTTGACATTTCAATGCAATTTTTAAAAAAGATGTTCTTAATGTCAATACTGCCAAAAAATTATTCCATAAGAATACAGACTTTTTGTTATATTTCTCACACACATGAACACACACCACTCTGCTGTTCACCTTGTGTGCTCTGTCTAGAAATACTTTAACGGTCTTAAAATGGCCACCTTTCTGTCTGTGGACAGAGTACAGGATGGGAGAGATGAGCGAATGTCGCTAGCATATTTGTCTGGTTCTGCTTGTGTGTCTCAGGTTGGTAAAACGCAGCACTCCTGCTGTTTTCATTATCAACTGAAATAACTTGCGGTGGCTCTGCAGTAAGCAAGCCCATCTCTGTACCAACGGCGAGCACTAAGACAACACACTTAGCATAGCATGCAAATGACTCCCTGACCTGTACAAAGAGGTAAGGGAGCTCCAATATATACAGACTACCACCGCCTCTCTTAAACATTCAATGTTATAGCCAGTCTGTGTGAGTCATTCAACACAGATGGCGGTAGTTTGGTTTAACTGAATATGATCCATCATGCCTGTCTATCATGGACTGCCTACCTCCAGCTCTCTACCCTTTTGGAAGTGGCTCATTTATGAATGATGTTGGTCCAATGTTTTCACATGGTTGTTTTCATAGTGTGATCAACTTGACCGCAGCAGACTACCATCTGTTCTAACATTTTATGGACTTGTGTCGTACATGGAGAAGCATACACTTCACATGGATATTTGTCTCTTGCTCTTGCCTAACACTAAGCCTGGTTAGTTGTGCAGTCGGGTCAAAGGTCACTGCAATTCATTTCTTTTTTTTGCTGTCAGCATAGCGGTCCCTCAGAGACTGTACTTGTGACGCAGAGGCAGAAGTGTGATGCAGTTGAAGTTGAAACTGCATGCGTAAGTGCAGCTGTCTGCTGGTGCAGTCAGGGGACTGACTGAATTGACTGGCCGTGGCAGCACTGCTGCAGGGGCAGCTGAATATGCTGTCATCTGCAGAGTTTTTCTTTTAGGCTGTTTTTTGAGAGGGTGCTTCTCAGTAGTGGTGGTTATATCCATCATCAGATGGGGCTGAGTTAGAAAGGTTTTTTTTTTCTGGCAAAGGCATTAGGGTCACAGAATTCAAAGTGTGATACTTTTCGGGTAATACAGCAGACAGGTTTTTCCTGCTTGCTTGCTTGTTCTATTGCCCTGCCCCAGACCTCAGCAGCAACAGAACACGTGTCACATGCATGCATGCATGCGTGCACGTGTGTGCGTGTGCATGTGGGCCCACCTGTTCCTTCTCCGCTATGGGGAGGAGCCCGACTGCTGTGGTGGTACTCATCCAAAAAACACTTCTATTCTATTAAAATCTAGAAGTGATCATTTCATAACATGTCTTGTATTTCTAATCTCCAAATAGGAAACAAGAAACTGTTGCTGTACTGCATTCAAAATAAACAAAGAACAAAAGCCAGAGCTTGTTGTTTCAGTATGGTGCTGTTGGTATTGTTCAGTGTAGTGTAAAGGCTTCAGTGGGTTTGATGTGCAGCCTCTAACAGGGCATCAAACCACGTGAGGTCATGACGTCTGGTAGTGTTAGGGAGGGACTTTTGTGGGGGGGGTCTCATCCTCTGCTATTGTGTGCATCGTGAGATGACCTTATAGGGAATTGCTCTCGGGACAGCACTCCCACACCAGGGCCAATGCATTGAGGCTGTAGCACATCAGCACCCACACACCCCACCACTGTCTGGTATTTCAAACATCAGCGAGGGCATCTGGTGTCACAGAACCCGGGCTTTTGGCAAAGATTAGGTCAAGCCGTGCGTGTGTGTGGCTTCATAGAGTGACAAATCTGAGAGATCATTTAAAATTCAATTTATATAAGCAACATTTATACAGCTTGCACTTGCAGTTAAAAAGTCACACATTTTATCGAATATGTATTCACCAATTCCAGAAGTAAATCCATAGCATTTCCCCTGACGACCTGTTTCACTACATCTCCTTGTCTGTCGAGCGCGGCAGCTCCTGTTAACCTCAAGTGGAGGATGTCAGCCTTGTGAGTTTGACTCAGAGCAGAGTGTGAATGAGCGCTGTCCACTGAGGAAAGTGGTGAACTTAAGAAACATGACACTTCTGGGCTGTCTCCTGCCCCCCTCCTTCCCCCAGACACTATAGACCCCTGAAGCCGTTCCCTGCTTGCTCTAGTCCTAGCTGACTGCTTACTCAGTTACTGTACGGTATACATTATACTGGACAGGCAAGTCAAATAAACCAGGACTTTAACTATGCAAAGTTGTTCTTGTAGCCAAACGTTTTTACTTATATTTAAATCATGGCACTTATTTCATACAAGTTGTGAAGTCAGGTTGTGTGCACAGATTGGATGTCGGGAGGCTTAATTTACCATGTAGTGTCCATTCCTGAGTCAAAAGTCTATAGTCCAACTCTACACTACAGCATATAAAGTTGCAGCCCAGAAGACTCTTAATCTTAAGCCCTTTTTACATCAAAATTGGTGCCTATTTACAGGGTCTTTTGACCCTGGTCTAACACCTATGAAAAGGCAATTGAATCGGCTTGAACCCTTTCCCATCGCCAGTGGACGACTGCAGCTTTTTTTTCCCCAGGTGATCTCATGTTCGACGTCACAATGTCATGAACGGGCCGGAAACTGTGGTTTGTTTACGGTGGGAGAGAAAACGGAAAGCAGCATGGAGACCAGTGAGTTTGTTTCGTGGTTTACGTACATTTTGTATTTGTTAAGTATTCACTCTGGCCTTGAGCGAAAGTTAGACGGAGACGGGCGGAATTTGTGGCAGAGATGACTAGTCGCCCTAGTTACCGACTGAGGCAACAAGCCTTCATTGACTCAATGATGGCTACTGTTAACAGTGGGGCACCGAGGACTTGTCGTATGTGGGTCTGAGATCAGGCGTATTCTTGTTGGAGTTCTTTTGGAATTTAAACAAACAAAACAACATACTTGGTTCACCATATTTAATTTGATATATAGTCAGGTGGTCTTGGGGAAAGAAAATAAGCGCTCAACAGTAGTCCTGGGACTGTTGCTATGGAAACGAAAACCAAGGCATTGTATGTGGGAATCCTCTTGATTAAGATTCACAGCAGACTATGTTGGGCGTACAAAGGTGGGAACAAGGAAACTGCGTTTGCATAATCAAAGTTGAAGCCGGCACTTTTGGCAGACGACCAACTACCCAAAACATGTTGAACGTTCATTTCTCCACCACCTTCAGCAGCAGGTGATGAGCAGGGCACAGAAGTCTAGTGCCCTGGAAGTTTTAGTGGCGACAGTGAGGAGGAAAGTAGTGTTGGCGAGCAGCAGGGCATGTCACCTGTTGACCGGGAGTCTGAAATAGCCTCCTCCACGGTGGCAGCAGCTCGCCTCTTTTGTTGGAGCTGACATCTGCATATGCAGCCACGAGCAGGGCTCTGCCCATGGTACCACACAGCAGCTCGTGCCAATCAAAGTCCCTGGGGCAGTAACAACCTCGCTTACTACTCCAGTTGTTGTATTAATTTTGTTTGTTTGGTTAAAGGACAACTTGTGGGAGTGGTACTCTCATCTGATCAGATCATATATTTATATTTGTGACATGGCTCTCGGTCGCCCGGACCGTCTATGCAAGGCCTTCGTCAGGCCTATCACGTACCTGTCTGCAAGACGAGCGGTGGGCAAGTCATTATGTCTAAAGAGACTGCTGGACTGCTTCCAAGAAGGATGTTGATATTGGGGGACGGATGATGTACACACCCACAGTTCACTTCAGTTGAGGTTAGGGTCTGCAATGTAACTGGACATCAGTGGCGGTAACACAATGCTGTCCATAACTCCATATCCATATTGGCACATACCATGGTTGCCAGCCTGTCCCACACTTCTTGGCATATTCTTTCCATGATTGTTGAATCCTCTCTGTTATTAGTGTTGACTTTACTGGCATATGTAGGTATTTTATCAGCACTCTTCCTGTGACATGGACATTTCTGCAAATATCCGTTGCTTGTAAAGTTTAGTAATTTCTATGGGAAACCTTTTTGTTTGATTTTCAGTTTCTCAGCCAAAGTCATAAATCAATGTGCACATTTCTTTTGGCACATATTTAAAAGCGGTGTAATATAATCAAGCTTTTATTGTTGAAGGATGGAATACAGACTAAGTCAAATGCCTTTCCCTGTGAGAAACCGTAAAAATGGGCTTAACTTCTCAGAAGTGGAAGTGCCATTCCATTGTTCCACATTTAGATGTTCAAAGATGCAGCTGACCTCGGCTTTCTCAGAAAATCAGCCCATGTCTCCAGTGATTGGCAAACGCCCACTGGGAGATCAGAGTTCTTGGCACCACTGTAGGTACATCTAATGAGTTGACATGCACACCTGGTTGTCCCTCCCAGTGAGGTATGAACAATATGGCTGATGTAGAAAATATTTCACAGCTTGTAGATCACAATTAGGGCTGCTCGATTATGTGATTATATTAAAAATAATAATCATGATTATTTTGGTAAATATTGATGATATGATTATTTAAGACGATCATTCATTGACTTTGGAAACATGTTTTTATTCAACTTTCAAACATTATTTATTCACAATAATAAAAGTACAAAAGGAAATTAATATAAAATATGTAAATATACTGTATATACATTTAAAATAATAAATAAAAATGAATAGGATCAAAATAAATGAGATCAACTATGTTGTAGTGCACTTCCACAACCTACTGAAAACTCAACATTTTGGTAAACTATATTCAACATATTCCAGTCAGTAACTCAGTCCAAGGAAATGAAAGGATAACTTCTGGTCCTCATTTTCCCATCATTTGGGGTCTTTCTGACTAATGCGGACAACAATTGTTGACATTGGTCCAGTATTCAGCGAGAACGCAGCCGAGTGATCCCTACAGAGAAATAAAAAAAATGTCTTTACCTTTCGCTTGATCCGAGGTCTGTTTGTTATTGTATCGTAGGAACAATAAGAATGGTGGTTACGAGAACGGTGGTTACGTTGCATAACCAACGTAATGTTGGTTACGTAGGTTATGAACGTTGGTTAGACATAACAAATGGACCCCGGATCAAGCGAAAGGTAAAGAAAAAAAGTTGTATTTCTCTGTGGGAATCATTTCCATAATTTGTCTAACGCATAACAATCTGAGCATGTGGCAAAAACAAGCACTTTTAGACACATACATTTACAGTCGCTATTGCCCCGATGGGTTACAATGGAGACGTTACGCGGCTGCGTTCTTGCTGAATACTGGACCATTGTCAACAATTCTTGTCCGCATTAGTAGAAAGACCCCAAATGATGGGAAAATGAGGCCCATGTTGAAAAATCTGAGATCTGATCTGCAAAACAAACACTTGCCAAAGGCTCTTTTTCCGTCATCTTGGCTCGAGATGAACAAAAAATGCACAGCCTGCCTGAGAGCGAGTCTGGGCTTTTAGGGAGGGGAGGGGCGAAAGCGGCAGTGCACACTGCTGTAAAAAAAGAAATAAATGGAAAGGTGTGTGCTGGATTTAAAAAAACGAGAGCATCATTGCGGCACAATAATCATTTTTTCTCGAATATTTTGTTTTCATGAAACATTGTTGGAACCCGAAATCGTAATCGAGATTAAAATCCGCACACAGTGGTGGTAGGGCTCTACAGTGTGACCATTTTGCTCGCATATGCAAGTAAAAATGTCCTTGTGCGAATGTGAATTTACATTTAGGAGCACATGCATGCTTTTTATTTTTGAATTAAAATAAAATCGATCACGTTACCGGCTTTTACACATAGCACGATAGGTTTACTGACTGACCAAGGAAATAGCCACCAATATCACCCTTCACACATTCCAATAGGGCTTTTACATCGCAATGTCACAATGCAATGACCGCCTCCATTTTGGAAGCATAGGAGCATTGGTTATTATGTTAGTAGTAATGTTTTTTTGGTCATTGTTTAGTAATTAATCGTGAAATGATTTTTTATTATGGGGAGACATTGTTATATTTGAAACTGCTACAACATTTCTCATGCGAGACGTGGCAAAACAAAGATTTCATTAGCCTACGTTATGATATATTTACGTTGATTTAGGATTTTACAGTGAGTCTTCTCAATATGGCGGAGTATCACAAAAAGAAAAAATCCCATGATGCATTCTGATGAACAAGCCCTATAGAAGTTGGGAGGTGCAGTTCATAAATCTGTTTCGCCCCATTTACCACGTTCGCAACCGAAGATTTGTGATATATAATATATTTGCAACTGGCAACTGCTTGCAAAAGAAAGCTGTTTAAAAATCTGTTTGACAATGATGATGGGCACTGTTACAGAGAGTTATACTTTAGTTTTGTTTACATCTATTTTGACTCCGAGCCTATTTTATTTAGTTGTGCCCCTACTTTTGCCGACTGTGCCCCTAAAAATGCATTCTGTTTGTGTGTCCACACTGTAACCTGATCAGCACATAGGGGAACCTTTATTAAAATGCTTTTCCCATTTCTGGCATCGTGCTCTGAATGCTATTTTCACCTCCCTTCCCTCAAGGGTACGCAAGTCTGTGTTCCCCCAAAAGGGAATCCTTGCATCAGAACTAGGCTTTATCCTCAACTCTTGTAGTTGTATTTTTCTAGATTCAAAGATTAGGTTAGCTAGTTGTCGAGGGTGTCTGACTGCATCTGTTCTTGCATGTACTACTAACACTGAAGTCTGTCCCCAGTCTATAGGATTATCCATTAGTATTCTCCAAATGTAGGCCTATATGTAGGCTCTAAATGTAGGCCTATATGTAGGCTAAACTGTGGGACAGGCTGAACTGTTTCCCCACTTTCCATGGCCTTTTATATACTATCAAGAAGCTGAATTGGGTCACCGCAATTCAAATGTGCCAAAATTGGCCTTTTCCTTTGAGACGGGCCTTTTAATGGCTCACAAGTTCCTCCATTTCCTTCCTCTCCTTTCTTTGACTCCTTCTCTTTTCTTCCAGCGATCGGAGCGCCTCCAAACCTTGAAAGGGCATTGCTATTGTCACTTTGATCCAACGCCGAAGCAACATGTCTGCTTGTGCAAATCATGGGCGGCCTTTCTATAAAGGCTCCATTAAGGCTGGGTTTTCATGAGGCAACGTGATGTTAATCAATGGTTACAGTCTCAGGGCAGCAAACACTTTACATCTGTCTCTGTGGACACGCAATGCTGGTTTCATGCTGTATGCAGCAAGGTTATTATCGTTAACGAAAACTGAAACTAAAACAAGAACAATCAATGAAAATATCAATTTGTTAATTAAAATAAAAACTAAAACTAAGCTTGTGTAAAAAACGAAATTAAAATATTGACTTAAACTAATTAGAAATTGTATTTAATATTGAAGCAAAATTGCATTTGTTTCCATTTTTCTTTTAGTCAATCGATTATTATTTTTTTCTTTGGTCAAAAGGCCATAACCATAGAACACCTTTCCCCTGTGCTGGCGGTTGATCGCAATGCCACTAGATGGCAATGTGCTGATTATTTCAGATTAAATGGCTAGGGAAGATGTTCCTTCTGGGCACATTTTTGCAGAGAAGAAGACATTTCATAATGGAGACAGCCACAAGCTCCCGAGCATCTGGTCGTAAAAGAGAAGTTTGGGAACATTTTGAATACAATAGCGTACTGATAAAAGCAAGTGCATAGTTATTACTGCAAACAAAATTTGTGGCATCAAGCTAAAAGGAAAGACTCTTGAAAGAAACTTCAATGGAGGGGTGGTGCAGGCCAGGGCAGGGTTTTCTCAAAAAATAAAATTAAAAATAAAACTAATAATACTAAAACTAAATAGAAATAGAAATGCAACTCATAAAACTAAACTGAAATGGAAAGGAAAACCATTAATAGAATAGAAATTAAAACTAAAATCACACTGGTATGCAGTGTGGCTGAAAATCAATGTCAATATTTGAAAACTCCAACTACTGATAACCAGGATGATTTATTTGCCCTAGTTGTGTTTAATGATTCACGCAAAATACATGCTGGTCTCGTGTGGCATCTTGGTGAACTCCATATTTTTTAGTATTAAACTATGGGTTATTCCATGCTGATTTAACATGAAAGGTTGCAGCATCAACATGAAAGGTTGCAGCTACACATATATTGAATCGTATAGTGATTAATCTGTCTTATTAATTGTCATTACAGTTGGAGACAAGGTCCCTGCGGACATCCGTATCACTTCAATCAAATCCACCACACTGAGGGTGGACCAGTCCATCCTGACCGGTAAGATGCTGTGTTCCAGCCCTGTTCTCGTTGGGTTTCTCATGGTAGTCTCGTACAAGTCTTCAAATATTAAACACTTTTTTTCCCCAGTGTTTTTCTAGATAGATTTAGCAGGGATTTGTGGTTCCGTAAATTACTTTTTGCTAATTATAAAACATTTTATTCTAATTTGCTAAATAGGAAACATATTTTATTCTGATGATCAGAATATGTGCCAATGATCACTGTAGCCATGACTTATTTGGACTTGACATAAAATGAAGGTACTAGCATTAATTCTCTGGAGTCCAATCTTCAACTAAAATGGCTAAGCACAGCAGAACTCTGTAAGCAGACTGTGGTGAGTTAAACCTGCGTCTCTGTTGTCTCTTACAGGTGAATCCATCTCTGTGATCAAACACACCGACCCGGTGCCTGACCCGCGGGCCGTCAACCAGGACAAGAAGAATATGCTCTTCTCTGTAAGCATTCTACACAAACGAATGGCAGAAATATTGTAGGATCTTTTTCGTGCTTTCCAGTGGTTCTCGCATATGCCATTGGTTGTCTTGTTGTTGTTGTTCCTTCAATTTCATGGGATTCTTTTGCTGATCCATGATGCGGGGCGGGCGACGTGTGAAATATTTGTGGTCGTTATCATTTTTTAAGGGCACCAACATCGCAGCCGGCAAGGCCATCGGCGTGGCAGTGGCCACGGGCGTCAACACGGAGATCGGCAAGATCCGTGACGAGATGGCTGCCACGGAGCAGGACAAGACGCCGCTGCAGCAGAAGCTGGACGAGTTCGGCGAGCAGCTCTCCAAGGTCATCTCGCTCATCTGCGTCGCCGTGTGGATCATCAACATCGGCCACTTCAACGACCCCGTGCACGGCGGCTCGTGGATCCGCGGTGCGGTCTACTACTTCAAGATCGCCGTGGCGCTGGCGGTGGCGGCCATCCCCGAGGGCCTGCCCGCCGTTATCACCACCTGCCTGGCACTGGGCACGCGCCGCATGGCCAAAAAGAACGCCATTGTCCGCTCCCTGCCCTCCGTGGAGACGCTGGGCTGTACCTCCGTCATCTGCTCCGACAAGACGGGCACCCTCACCACCAACCAGATGTCCGTCTGCAGGGTGAGTCTATCTAGCACAGGCACGCACACGTGCAGGAAGTCACGCAGGCACTCTCACATATTCATTACTATTAGCTTTGTACTTGCTGGCTGGTAATTTAAGAGGCCATCACAAAACCAAAAGCTTTAAAAAGAATATTTTGTCCCAAAAATATTTGACTGCAACATCCAAATATTAATTTGCAGTGAACTTAATCTATGTCCAATGCTGAAACCTGCATTTTTATTAAGAGTGAACAGCAGCTAATCGGATGATGGTAAATTCAATAAGATGTAAATGTGATGGCAGGAGACAGCGTGCTGGCAGTGCTCTGATGGGAGCGGTTGGATAACTTGCAGTGTGTGATGTTGCATAACTAACCTTGCATCACTGTGCTGCATAGCATTCAGCCTCTCCTTCCATTTATCTCCTCTCTCTCCCTCGCTCTTTTTAATCCTCTTTCACTTTTCACCATGACACCCCATCGCTGCGTAGCCCTACGCACAGAACAAGACATTAGAGCGGGCCTTTCATCTTAATATTCTTTTATCGCCCATGTGTTGAGTTTCCTGAAAGCGATGACTATGCAGTTCTCAGAATAGTTTCTCAGTCTTGTCATGGCCCCGTTATACTAGACTCCTGCTAAGACTTTTAACAGAACACCCCACACCCTAATCACGATGAACCACCCGGGCTGCACTCTGAAAGGTGTCATTTGGCTAAGTAATGGACTTGTCAAGGGATTTGATAGCTTGCACATATGGCCCAGCATGCCCCCCACCGCCAACCTTGACTGTTTACTTTGGCTCCCTGG
>OMKN01013584.1:0-11141 GCA_900302345.1 Melanonus zugmayeri | reverse complement strand
GGGGGGGGGGTGGGGGGGGGGGGGTGGCGGGAGGATGGGAGGCACTGTCAGCAGGGGTCAACGCTTAAAGAGTGAAGAGGACCACAGTCGGAGAGTCGGCAAACAATCCATCCATCAGCCGTCATTCATTGGAACAATTAACCAATCCGTCAACGGCCAATAAATCAATCACCGATTCGCCAAAACATGAAAAGTTGAAAAGTAAAAAAAAAGAGAGAGAAAGGATAATGATCTGTGTGGGGGTTTAATGGACCTGTGTGTGTGTGTGTGTTTGTAGTGTGTGTGTCTCTTGGTTTGTCTGTGTGTTGGCACCAAATGAATCACCTTGAAGACGTGATTGCGACAGAACAATGTACTGTGTGACAGGGAACACGTGTGGAGCGTTTAGCCCCCAGCTGTGCTAACACGCCTCAGGCCCATTGCAACTCCCCCGCTACTCACAACCTCTGCACCCCCTCTTTTCCCATTCATCACACGCGGAATTGCTATTTCCGTGTACAATTTGCGTTTACTTTTGTACCATTTTCTGTTACATTCCAATACCAAAACTAATACTATATATAATAATAAATTTGTATTTATTTATTTGACCTTACTTTTTCATGATGATAATGGAGAAAAACTTGACACAATTAAATAATAATTAAATATTCAATAATTTTAATGTCAAACAATATTCTGAATGATTGATTCTGCTGCTGAATCTACAATTCTGCTACTGAATCCTGAAAATGACTTTGTCTCCATAAACAAACAGCCATCAAGCAGAGATTTTAGTTAAATGCTTTGGCTGTTGGCCGGTGTTGTTAGTGTCATATTATGATGTTATGTTATGCCATCATGTTATGGAGGAAATCCTAAAGAGGAAATAGTAACCTCCAGCTGTGTGAATTGCAAGTATTTGTGTATGTATGAGTGTTTGTGTGTTATGCTATATGCCCTTGCGCAGATGTTGCACGCTCGAGAGAGAGAGAGAGAGAGAGAGAGAGAGAGAGAGAGAGAGAGAGAGAAACAGACCGTGTGTGTGTGTGTGTGTGTGTGAGAGTGTGCGTGACACGCGCACATGTCCAGCTGCTCCACACTCCCAACAGAATAAGGCCACCCTCTGTCTCTCAGACACGGGCGTGCCCAGTTGTTTCGAATTTTAATGTTCCGGAGATGTCCGCTCCGGAGCTCCGTCATGGCTCTGTTTAGTTCATCCGCACCCTGCCGTTCAGCTACAACTCCTCATATCTCCCTCTCCTTCTCTCTCGCCGAAGCCCCGGCTCAGTGGGGTGGGCTGCGGCGGTGGTATCTCGCCCCGATATGAGTTATGTTACGTTACGCGGATTTACTGGAGATGTCCTCAAACAAATCCGTCTGCCTGGTTACGAGGAAAACATGGAAGGCAATAAAGAGGCCTTTGCGTCAATGAGTCAGTGTGTTGGCCTATCAGGAGAGCACTCTCAGCCGGTTTCATCATCATGATGATGAAACGATGTGGAAAGTTGTGTGCAGAATTGTTTCTCTGTGGACATACAGTATACTGTATATACTACATACCTATATATATATATATATATATATATATATATATATATATACTGTATATATAATATATAGTATAAACTGAAATGGTTCACGTCATATCGGTCTAAATGATGACAACTAAATTATGATAATTATCCTATTAGCTCCCAAAACAAGTTTGTAAGAAATGACATAACTTCCACTCCTCTCCACTCCCATCCTTTCTCTGCTATCTGATGTATGAAACAATACGACACTCCTCAAGAACACACAAGAAGACGAACACACACACACACACTTGCACAGCAGCACACGCAAAAACACACACATTGCCAGTCACTGGGAGTGAGTTGATTACAGACAGCTGACGCAGGGAGGAAGAGGAAAGCGGTGAGTCACAGCCCGTTGGACCGAGCACTTTCACTGGCCACCGCTGACTTACCACACACAACTTTTAACTATTCCTTTTTATTTTCTTTCTTTCTTTCGCAGATTACGTTGCGGTTAGAATCGGCAAACCTAAAGAGGCATATTAACAATGAAGCCACACGACAATATCCTTCAGCTGTGACTCATTTTTGAGTTACTGGTGTTTACACTGGAAACCCATTCAAAAGGAACCCCTTTTGAACGTACAAATGTGTTTGTGTTACGTTCAAGTTTAACTTTTTATCCAAAGGACTTACAAGTGAGGCTGATAACAATCAATGCATACCATCAAAACCGAAGTAACTACACACAACAACTGGACAGAGTGCAGCTTATTAGTGATCAGTGTTATCAGTGTTATGCACTGATTTAACAGTTATATACTGTATGTACAAATGTAGTTATGTCTTTCTTGTTATAAATAGAACGACATAAGTATGGACTTAACAAAGTGATGCCACGCTACGTGTAAAACCAGAGGACACAGAAGGCACCTGACTGTTCTCTCCAAGGTAGATTAACCTCCTTCCTCTGTTCCTAATAATATCTACTGATCAGGTGACAGTCCCCTCTCACCCAGTCCTCCAGCATTGGTTGCTTTCATGGCATAAAGGGAGGCTTGCAATGATTTTATTATAGCCAGGTAATCAGTGTATTCTGTATTCTTCAGGGATCAAAAGAACGGTTCCAATATAGTCCAAAAGCGTTCCAACACTGTCTCTCCCAGAACAGGTCAACATGTGCTGATCTTAACGTCTCAAATTCTAGATCCAGTTTGTCTCTTTACTTTAACTAGTGCAGTGTCCATTAAATCATGTCTTTTCGGAACGGGCCGATTGCTGGGCCTCTGATATCGCTGCTTGCAGCTTTTTCGAGAACCGCTCATCCAAACGACTTCACATTCGACACTGCGCTTCCTCCGGTCCCCAGCCACACACCCGCCAAGTGTGAAGTAGATCGGATGAACGGTTCTCAGGATATGCGAAGGACATACAGACATATGAGAGACAGAGACTCCTTCCTTTAGTATAGAGATGAGGATATTTGTCATGGCTGATAATATCACTTTGGTGTGTTTGTGTGTGTGTGTGTGGGGGGGGGGGGTCAGCCCAGAAATCGATGTGTGAAAGTCATGTCAGGATATTAATGGATTGTCGACTTACGGCTAAACCTATGGTTCAGCTTACCTTACAAAATAACATTGAATATATTTATATTTACAAATGTCTTTCCCTCAGTATGAAGTCAACATGGAATCTTTGCTATAAAGAAAGATTCAGAATAATTGTGATATATTGGCATGGTTTGACAATTCGTTCAAAGCGAACAAATCTTTTGGATGAACGAACTGAACTGAATCACTTCCTGAAAAGATTTGTTCATTCAGTTCATGTACTGAAACATGTACTGAATCACGTACTGAAACATGTACTGAATCACGTACTGAATCACGTACTGAAACACGTACTGAATCACGTACTGAAACACGTACTGAAACATGTACTGAATCACTACTGAACCTTTGCACCCCCTCTTTTCCCATTCATCACACATGAAGATTTAGGGTAGGGCGACATGGGCAGCCGGGCAGGGTGGCCATGTCGCCGTACCCCCCCCCCACCCCCGTTGGAGACCGCCGACTGAACTGAATGATTTGGTGAACGAATCTTTTGAACAAATCTTTTTAATTAACTGATTCTAATGATTCAGTACACTGAAAATAACTGCTTTGCCCATCACTAAGGCTACATGATGATATATATGGAGCTATCAAGTTCACTATTTACTAGCAAACCATTATACTGATGCACGGTTACCACTGGGCAGTAGTTCAGGTGGCGACCCTAGTCCCCGGAGAAAGTGTCTCCCATCGCAAACAAATGTACAATCCCCTGACACCCGGGAACCACCACCGTAGCCTCTTTGCAGTTTCCTTAAAGCGAGCCTCCTCTCTCCAGTGTGTGCCATACAGAAATGCCCTCTCTCCGCGTAGCGTGCCCTTGCTCTCTTTTCCTTTGCAAATTGGAGACATATGTCTGTGGGCTGTCTTGTCGTTATGGTTTGGTTGTGTTCGGTTCCATCTCAGCCCCACCGCGGTGCTGAGGCCATCCATCAAAGTGATCCACCACCGCCGCTGTCACATTATTGACCCTATCATTGTCTGTCTCATGCATTACACAAACACGCATTCACATGTCCTATTGATCACTCTTTCCAATGCCTGCTCGCTGGTCTTCTTCCGCACGGAGGTGAACCAAAGTTATGGGCAGTATCTGCTCATACTGAGGAACATGAACACTGGTAAACCGGGCAGTACAGGGTTTGTTGTTAGGAATCTTCTCTGCTTTGTCTTTTACATCCCCCCGCACCCCTTTTATAATAAAGTACACATGTTGAGAATATACATAAGTATGCATTTTGCAATTGTAATGCCAAAATGTATGCATGCATGAGTGCCAACTGGCAAACAAATGCACACGCACACAAACACACACACACAAAAATAAATAAACATGAGAACACACAAATAGTTCTCAGAATATTCCTCTTCTCGGCAGACTCATAAATTCCCCAGGTGTGAAAACACTGCCCATCCGAGACAGAGCGCTCTGCCGCCAGCTGTCCCAAGAGGCCCTGAACTGTGGCCCACAAATCGATGGAACATGCTTGTTCCTCCTCAAACAATTCCTCGATCCCTACTCCACCTCTACCAACTCCAATCTCATTTTAGACTCATTTTAGCACAACCCTCAAACCATTTGAGGCACCAAGCTCCAGTGCCCCCTTCCTTTGTTCCTGGTGCATCAAGACCAAAGGTCATGACCGGGTGTTTTCACAGGCACAAAGCCGTGGAAGATAGTGAAGATCGAAAATGACACATAGAAATATAGACCCATGTGAAGCTGTGCAGTTTCTTAAACACAGTTTTAACCCAATTAGCTATTGGCCCAATGTCTCTAGTTACGCAGAGAGCATCCCATAATAGAGCGAACTGAAAGAGTCTGGTGTTAACTAGCGATGGCACTCACAGGGTTTCCAACTGTGAGGTAGCACCTTCAGGCACTAGACTAACCTCTCGGGTCACAACCAATTCCACGGTTAGGGTAAACTTGTTCTGACTGAAAGGGTCTGGTGGGATGCAACTGGAGACTCTTCTGCTACCCTTTCACTGTGATTGGCCAGCTGGAACTTTCAAGCCTTTGGTATAATTGGGTGGAACCTTCTCAACGTCTCACTTCTGAAAGGTAATTGGTGTTTGGTGGAGTGGGTGGTGTTGATGAAGGGCTTCCATCGGGACAGAGGGTGAGGGGTCCTGACCCCGCGAGAGGGTAATCACAGGTTTTAATGACAGCGGAGAACAAGGGGAACCTTAGTCCGGTGAGTGGACGACTGAAAAAACATCTTCACCTGATGTGCTTTACAAGGGAAATCGCACCACTGCAATGAAAACACTTGTGATTTCCACACATATAATCATTTCATGATGGAGGAAATATTACTCAGGTTTAAATGTTTCTATACCGCTAATAACTTCAAGATGGGACCCCTGTCTTTCTCTACTCACCCTGTCACACACAACTAAAGAGGCTAGGGGCCTTTCTGATACATCAAGACATCAAGTCATCCTCTACCATCTGAAGTGTGAAACTTCCATTTCATTATGGGGCTGTGAGTACCATCCCAGTGTGAGATTCCCTTGTTTGAGCCACCTTTTCATGATTTGAGAGAAAAATGATTCCATCTTTTTCCATTTGCCATGTCTGATTCAGAGGAGGTGGGCAGAGGGGATTCCAAGACATAAAGGGAAGTCCAAAGTGTCGACATGCCAGAACTGGTGGTCAGAGAATAACCCCAACACACACATTCACTCTCTCTTACTGGCAAGCAGATTTACATGTGAGTTACATGGCACTGACTAAATAATTTCCCCACCACACAAAGCACAGTAATCTCAGGCTCATATTCAGATTAGGTCATTTACAAGGAATGAGGAACCCACAACACGTACACCAACGGATTCCCCATCACAGATATTTTCCATGAAACAGCCACATCCTCATTGAATGCATGTTTGGGTGTCAAATACAGAACAGCTCTTCCTGCTTTCAACTTGGCCCGTAAAACTAGTATTTTTGGACACATACTATGATTGATTATAAGTCTAAAACTTGATTAGATTATTACAATATTGTCATAACTGTGTACACAATAATACTCCGAATAATTTGGATTTGATTACATTTTAATTACATTTTTCTGATCAAATATTGCACTTTCCTTTCAAAATAGAGCGTGTTTCCGTCACTTGATACGGAAAGAATTACACTGGAGACTTCAAAGCACCTGGATTTTCCAGGTTATATCTGGAAATATGTTGGTAGTTCAATTATTTCCCACATGTTTGTTAGGTGGTCCTCCAGGGTAATTAATCATCCCTTCTCTACCAGGTCCCCTCGCTGCTCCAAAGCAATCAAATCCTGCACTAATCCACATTGTCTTGGTCAGTTATTCCAGACCTTGCATTTAAATTTAGACCTTATTAGTTTCTTTGGCTGGGGCCACAATGCAAGGAGTCCCTCTGGGTATGTCCAAGATCTAAAATGAGTAAAAGTCAACAGGAGGTTAATACTAAAGGCCTCAGGACATACTAGCGGAGAAGCTTTCAAAACAAATATGGCTCTACTCCTGAAATACAAACTAGATGTAATACTTAGTTCATGTTCTTGGCCACTGTTTTGGAAGTAGCATGCAAGACAGGGCCATGTTGATCTTCAGTAAGGGAAAAAGAAAAAATGGGGATGAGTCTTGCGGTGAGCCAAATAGTCAAAGCTTCAAATAGTCTCAATTCAGTTAAGCACAGGTCATCTCAATGGAATACTTTAATTTCTAAGTAGAAGATGGCCTTTCAGAAAAAAAAAATGCTAACACAATCTATGAAGCTGCATTGTGCTAAAACACCAACAAGGCATATAAAGGTGAAAACCACAAAAGGGAAATTTCCATGTCAGTCATATTTGGGTAAGGCCATTGCAGCCTAATGTTCAGCTAAGGACCTCAACCAGGCGAGGTAAGCCACCTTGGGGCTCCTTCCAACCTCCTTCAGGTGGAAGCTTTTGTCTTGGGTGCCCAGGATCAGTGAAGCTATTCCCCAAACATGAGCCATCAGTGGTTGTTGAGTAATGAAAGTCCAACAGGATAATTGACCCCCGTTACCTCAGCCAGCCCTGGGCCTCTTAAATGTACACTGGCCACATGGCGCATTAACGTTATGCCTAACCATTGACTGTCAACCTAACCATGATCTAAACCTAAGCCATGAACTCAAGGTGCAAAACATTTCCAAATTAATTTTGCCTACCCAACATGGTGCCCTTTTCTCAGAAGGCTCAAAATTCTTCCGGAAAGCCTGATCTGGCGCGATTGTGTTTCTGAGTGATGTTTTCCGCATCTTAGCAGACGGACAGCTTTGAAGGCGTTCAGTTGAATGGTTAGGGAACCTGGTTCCCTAAGTAGTAGATGCCTCAACAGCTTAGTTGTTCCGATGGGATTCAAATAGAGTAGTAGAAGTGCTGCTCGCTGCTTAGGCCTAAAGGTTCATGCTTTACTGTCTAAACATTTACACACTGGCTCAGTCTACTCGGAAAGGTCAAATTGTGTTGTGTTTATTAGTTCTATCACTTATTCCCAATGTTTATGCTATTTCTTTCTCTATCTTCGCAGTTAATGACCAGTCATGGTTTTGGTTCACAATAAACACTTGGTTAGCATTGTTTGAATGACTTTGATGTATCTACAGCACTGTAGCAGCGTAGAAACATTTTGAAATTGTAAAAAAAACATGTTAGATCCAGGCAAAACACGAGGGGAAGGCTGTGAGATTATGTTCAGAAGAAATTACATTCATGTCAACATAAATTCTGTGGATATAGTAATTGCATTTTGGTTTGATATTTGAATATGCCTTCTGGGCCAGTAAATCTAATGTTAACCACGGAGTGTGGGTGGTCCGGGTCCTTTGACCTAAAATGATGCCCGTTTTACAACAGTCTAGTTAGGGGGAAATGATTGAGGCAACCTGTAACCGTCTGGTGTACTGAGAATCCATTGACCACATGTTTAACACTCTTGACATCTTCTTGTAACTATGCTTTTTTGTACTCATTTCCAGCTGCACTGAACCATTACATGTGTGTGGATACGTGATAAACACTGACCATGTGCCGAAGAGTAAGCAGCCCAGGACGAGATAGAAACATGAATCTACCTACGTGAGAGAAAGCAGAGCTAGCAGGAGAGCACCTGACCTCATCCGCTGGTCTTTTATGGGCTCCTTGAGCTTCCATGGAATCTAAATAGTGGAGGGCACAAAATTACATGGAAGCACCCACTCCCATATGAAGGCACTCTCATGCACACCCACACACACACACGCACACACACTTGTTCAACCACTCATACACACTACTACTTTGATATTTGCGCACATCCTGCATGAGTGCATATTTATTTAAACTGAATCATGCTGTGATACAGGAATGAGTTTGCTGCATGGCCTCTCATTGGGGATTGCAATAAGGAAGAAATGAGCGAGGGTGTAATAATGTTCACTGTCACTGACAGGGTCAGCCCAAAATATATAACGCTTAACAAACAGAAGTATCGATCTGAATACTGAATACTGCGTCTAGACTCAGGATGCAGCTCTGGTCCATCCGGGAAATCACTGGAACCGGTCCCACTGAGTAAACAGAAGAATATATATCCGTTATGATTAACCACTCTCAGGTGTGTCGTTCCCGGGAATTAGCCGCCCTCACTTTGCGTAACGCCAAGCCACGCCGCCTCCACAGAGGGGTTTATTTTTGACTGGAAAAAGTTTTTACCATTGGAGATGTACTTGTGATAGGGCATGGAACTGTGTGACGTTTCTATTCATATTCACAGTTAAGCAATTCTCTGCTCTGCCCCTTCTGATGTCACTGGTGTCGTCACTGTAATCTCGCCCTCATTCAGCAGGAATACAAAATTAATCTGTGTATAAAATGCATGTGCCTTTGTTATCTCAAGGTGTGTGGTTGTGTGTGTGGTTGTGTGTGTGTTTGAGTGTGTGTGTGTGTGAGTGTATGTGTGTGCACGTGCGTCTGTGTGTGCACGTGCGTCTGTGTTTGAGTGTGTGTGTACCTGTGTCTGGATGGTGGGCACAATACAAACAAAAATCGAGATAAGGAAGACATTTTGGCTCGGGGAGCTGAATTTCATTGAGTTTCCCAGCTCTGCTTCCAATATTAGCTTGCCGTTTGTCAGGTCTTAGCCGTTTCCCAAGACTCTTTATCTGTTTATCTTCATTGCTCATTCTTGGGTTTCCTTTCCTCTTCCACAGGCCTGTGTCATCCGTTAATCCCCCTCTTCCTCCTCCTCATCCACTTTCATCTTGTCTTTTGTCCTCTAAGCTACCTTTTAGTGCAAATGGAGAGAAAAATGAGCAGTGGTACTGTGGTAGTGTGTGTGTGCATGTGTGCGTGCATGAGTGTGCATGTGTGTGTGCGCACGTGTGTGCGCGCATCAGAGGAGGAGGTAGGGGGAGTCATGAGGATGAAGGGAAAGAGAGAGGTAGAGAGACATAGCGTGTCCCGTGTCATCCCATCACCTTCTGTCTCTAATTCCAGGGAGGATTATAGAAGAATTAGACTGAAACACTCAGGCTGTCAGTGCGGTTCCACACATTTGTTCCACCCTATATTAAAATGGAGAGTCACATCCAGTGTGTCTCCAGGGAGGTTCGATAGTGGTTACTATGAAGTGGCCAAACCTAACCCATAACATAACCTCATTCTTCGCCACAGGAAGTTAGCATGGTATATTGCGATTGTGCAAGAGTGCGCACAAACAAATACGCCAACACACTTCTTTTTTTTTGGTCGCTATACAACTATCCTCAACCCACCTCTAGCAGTTCAATAAGCCAGAGAAACGAGAAGGGGAGAGAAGGAAAAAAAAGAGCTACTAGCAATTGTTCAAGAAGAATGCTCCCAAGGAACCATTAAGGCATGTTTCCGGGGGCCTCCCTGCGAGTTGAGGGCCTCCTTTTTTCTCTTGTACCTCCCCTCCTCCACCTCCAACCACCACTACTCCCCACTCCCCATACAGCCCCACCCCTGGGAGGATTGTGTGTTGTGTGGGCCCCTCACGCGCTCTGCCTCCCCCGCTATGCCGTCCTGCTGAGAGTGTCACAACAGGGTTTCGAATCAAACTCAATTTGATACTAATCCATCTAATTGAGGAGCCAGATCGGGAGGTAGAGGCCGTCTTTGATCTGGCGGAGGGAACTGGGGGTAAAAGATTAAGGCTGCTTAAGCTCCTTAGGTGCCATCGATAGAAAGAGGGGGTTTTGCCTCCATTCCACCTTTCTTATTCCACTCTTTTCCCGCTCTTTATTATCTTCTTTTCTTTCGAAAAACCGATTAAGGATAAAGAGGGACGTGAGAGGTGAGAGGTGGACGTGTTCCCCAAAACAACACGAGCATACACGATATACACGTGTACACCGATAGGTGCGTGCATACACACATGCTGCTGGGGTGCATGGGGTGCTATATGTGATCAATGGTCGCGTTCCAACACCAAGCTTGTGACTGGCATGAGGCTCGGCTTGCCCCCTGCATGTAATTGAAAATATCTGTCGTTAACTTTCACGGCATGATCACTCAGAATAGATTTTGTGACAAGCACTCGAGTCAATGTAGGTCTCGTGCTGTTCCTGCGGACGTGCGAAACGGAAAGGTCACAATGGTTTGGAACCGCCTCCCGTGAAACCATTGGTCCTCTCAGGTCAGTGTCATATTTTACAGCCAACTGGAATCCGGGCACCTGATGTGAAAGCACCCGCCCACTGTGGGAGCAACCCTCGTGGCACATGGCCCCAGTGTGCTTATCAGCAAGTCAAATGATGAAAACACCAATGTGCCTCTCGCCGCCGCTGAATGTGCTATGATATGATGGATGTGCTGCTGTCAGACACACAACACTGGATGGGATTTCAGTGGTAAGCATGTGGCGGCCGTGACCTTAACCGAGGCCTCCGCCACCTCGTTTGATTGGCTCAGGTTGGCCGTCTGGAAGTCAGGAATGCATGGACCCGAGTCTGGAAAAGGATTTCTTACGATCTTGACTGGTCATGTGAAGCAACCTCCCAGCATCGCTCC
>OMKN01013578.1:0-11764 GCA_900302345.1 Melanonus zugmayeri | reverse complement strand
TTTTCACAACTGAACCTACCTTTTTGTATGCAACCATATAAAAACGGAGCCAAAACCAAGTGCGCTGCTAAAACACACGCAATGCTATGAAACCTTTCCCGGCAAAAGGGTGCTTTGTGATGACGCAGGTGAGCTTGTGACACCACACCCTGTTTACGAGAGCTAAACCAGTTGACAAAAACCAGTTACACTGCTGTACTAGATAAACAAAGGTGTGTCACAGACTCCTATGGCAAGGGCTGCTATTTGGAAAGACAAACGGATAGTACGGCAGTCTGCCTGAAGTCAATGCAAAACGTTCTTTTGCTTTGAATGTCAGTGAGAAGGAAAGGAGTGCATGGGAATAGATAATGGGAGGGGGGTTGGAAATGCAAAAGCCCAAGTCACCCAAGTAGGAAGACACTTCACAGTTCTGCCTCTTATCTGATCTTCGGAGACGAGATTGCAACACAATAGTAGTACACGCCTATAACTCTAACTTTAACAGACTATAACCCAACGGTAGGACACACTAACAACATACAATTTATTGTGTGACCCGCTCTACTACACCCCACCCGACAAAAGGGAATAAATCCAAAGTAGCAAGCAAACAGGATCACTCGCACAAAGACATTACAATTGGTCCCGGGCATGTGTGGCATACAAAGGGCCAGTTGTTTTTGCCCTGGTAATGTTTCAGTAGTGCTCAGTATTCCCCTCACAGTATCAGAGGAGCAGGAGGGGAAGGAAACACCTCCGGTCTGTCGAGGAAGTTCATTTAGAGAAAACAAATTCAGACTTCAGACAGAGACAGTCAGCCCTGCTCGATTGTGTGGACAGCGTGAGAAACTGTAGGCCTGTACGCAGTAGAAGTTGGAAAAACGTATTAATGGGGTTAAATGGTAAAACTTGTTTAACTGCCTCAAAGTAACCCCGTTTTAATAGGCTTTCTTATGTCTCTGAATTTGATTCTTGTGACAAGCAGGATTTCCATTTAGCCACATATTTTCAGACTAAATAGACACTTCACTAAATATGGAACCTACCTACTTTATGACAAACCTACAACCCCTTGACAAAATTATAGGAAGAATATCTGATATATTAATAGAAATTGATCAATGGCTCTTGATGTCCCTCCATTACACCCATAACCACACACACACACACACACACACACACATCCAAAGTACAAGTCAAGCCTCAGCCAACCCTGAAACCTTATCTCTTTGGGTCATGTGGTCAGAGTGCAGTGTGCAAACACTCTCTGCCACTTCAGTGGGCAATGCGGTACAAGGCCCCATACACATTCTAACATGAAGAACAACAGTTACATGGGGACCATTTTGTTTAGGGCCAAATGTACATCACATGGGTCACGTCTTCACAATCACCACTCTCACATTGTTGCCAAAACATGCTTTCTTTTTTTTTTACTCCTGCCTTCTGACTTATCTGTCGCGAGTGCAGAGAAATGTGGCCCGTAATTGAACATGCATAACACAGAAAAGCAAGCAAAACATACAAGATAATAAAGGTTAAGTGCTAAAATATTCATCAAATCAGTGCAACTACAACATAACAATTAGCATGCAAGTGTCAACAAGGAAATATGTGCAGCTCGATTCTGTGAAATCACACTGAGGCACATGGGTAAAAGCCATCAATCCGCTCTATTTATAGTCTTTGGATTTTCATTTAAGCCATTTTTATTTCTTTTTTTAAGGTTTCACAAAACACAATAACATCTCATTGTGGATATAAAATAAATAGAAATTACTGTAAACGTATAAAGAGTGGTCAAACCAAGAGAGGGTCACCACCAGACAAAGATTTGATTCCAGCCATTGTAAAAACAAAAACAGAAGCCGCCCAACCCACTGGCAGCTGAGTTCATGGCCTGCATCACTGTTTCTGCTCCAGTAAACTTTACTCAATACTCGTTTATGGGATGGAATTACAGTGAGATGAGCACCCAGATGTTTTACAATGAAGTCCATTTTTAGTTCTTGCAAAATTGCCCTTAAGTCATCATAGTGCTTTGATGGAATTGCTGGCCTGTATTAGACAGACGCATCATGCTCTAATAATCTGGACATTGGATGAGCACTGGCCAATACAAACCAGAGTTGTTAAGCCGTGTATTGTTCACAGTTGTTGTCATGCCAACAGCGATGCGCAATAGAGGTCTATCCTTAATGACACAAAACAGCGTTTATCCCGTACATTTTTTGACATGTACATTTTGTATGTGTTTAACTGACTATAGATTGAATCCTGATCTGTAGCTTGCCAAGCTGGACTGAGGCCTGTTCTGTTGTCGTCACGTTACAATCCCAATAAAGTAAACCCTGTTAATTCAGCCAGGGGTGACCAGAACAAAGGCCCATTGTGACAACAGTACACGGTCGTGCCTCCCGGCGCAGCTCCCACCCAATCAAGGAAACAGTCACGTTAGCATCGCCTTCAGTGACGTTCACTTATGGGACGTCACACTCTCTCTCACACACACACACACACACACACACACACACACAGCTAAGCTAGCAGTTCCTACTTAACATTGCATATCAGACCATTATTGAACAAAGTCAGTCATTTGAGGCTCTCTCCGCATGGTCAAATAATGACTATTGTTGACCTTTACTAACAGCCATACAGACAGACTCGGTGGGTAATTAGATGCACTTGTAGTGTCAAGGAAATGTTGTGGCCAGAAAATATCAAAGGCCCTGAAATACACATCATTCGAGTGAGTGAGCGTGAACTAACTTTAGTACATTGTTGGCTATCTAAACACAGCACACATTTGTGGCAAAAAAGAGGTGTGCAATTTTCTACCACCTATATTTCATGAATGCACTCTGACTCTGTTAAACAAAACAACTGGGACTGTTGTACACTCCTGGGGAAACCCCTTCTTCTGGCAGATCGTTTTGGGCAAAAAAGGATGCGAGTGTTAATGATAAAACAAAAACAACATGGAGCTGCAGTCTTTCAAGCCAATATTGTAAAGTAATTACCTCAGAAACCTTCAAGTCAAATTAGAAGGATGCAAGAATAGAGCTTTGTTTGATGATAGGCCAGGATTGAGACCCGCTGGATACATTTAGGATCAGAGGCCCAAAAAGACGAGGGAAATGCAAGCTAACCATTCCTACAGGCAGCATGCGTACATATATACATGCAGACAGCATGAACTCAATGAAACAGAGTTATAGGTTTGAACAACATTATAGTGAAAGAAAGCGATGTACACCACTAACCTAACCTAATAACTAAAATAGTCATAGAGGAAACATTACAGTTGCATCACGTGGGAAATTCATAGGGCCTGCAGAGGTCAGTGGGTTGTAAAAGTGGTGCTGATAATAACTTTTCTTTGTGGTCCAATTATAATAAATCCCTAGGTAACTACTCTGGGCTATTTTAGTAACCCCAAAAGGGATCTTCCCAATAGAGGTCCAACTAATGAGAGAGAGAACTAATGAACTAAACTCTCTTAATGAAGTTAAAGCAACAGTTGAAATATGTGCAGAGCGCAGGAGAATTCAGAGAACAGAGGCTTGTATTTACTGTAGGTTAGAGGACACGTCACACTGATAAGGCTGGGTAAAGGGCAAAATCTCTCTTTTGACTTTTAGTTTAACCTAAAAATAACTATTTGCAACTCCTGATTTATTTTTTTACCAATGTCATGTTCTGCAAATTGAATAAATTCCTTCTTACGGAAATATACCATGTAAATTTGACAAACATGCTGCTTTAAACTGCGCTAAAAGTGGTCTTCCAAGTGGTTTGTTTTTCCTATATCCAAGTATATATCTGGCATTTGAGTAAAGCAGCTTATGATGATCAACTGTAATACAAAATGCCTTTATTAAGCCTATGAATGCTAATTCTAATGTCTTAATCGAAAATGATATGGCAAACAAGACACAAACCGTTGAAGAAGAGATATGCTGAGGGGTTGCCAACAGTGTCTACTGATACCGTGGCTGATTTGATCAAGTACAGACTAATATTTATTCTGCAATGATTGATTCTGGAACTAGTAAACTCAAGCTCAACTCAACTCAAGTTAATTTGCTATAACTAGCCTAACTATTCTGGACATCAACTCTAATATTATATTATGTCTATATATAATCTATTCATGCATATCTATCAAAACATTTAGACAACTGTGAAATAAGACATTTTGAGTGTGGTCATGCAAAAATAAAATTACCTACACACTCAATTTGAACCCTAATAAAATTAGCACAGCCTTCAACCCAATAAATGCAGTTTCCCACAAATCAAATAAAACCATATAAGCTAAAGATGAGCAACCTAAATTCTTAGGATGTTAAAATTAAAGATGACCATCTAAGCCTTAGGACAAAATCTTTGCTGCCCACGAACAAGGTTTTATGTCAGTGAAATCGGGGTTCTGGGGTTATGATGAGTCCTTATTTATAGTAATGGATGCCAGTAAAAGTAAGCATGACCTGGTCTATTCTTGGAGGCAAAAACACTCCCCCCTCTGCAGGCTTGAGCTCACAGAAGCATGAACAGAGTTGGATACGCTAAGGACCCAAACAACAACAACAGATGGTTCAGACCATACGTTGTGTCAATGAATTTCATGCAATAAAAAAGAGACAGGTTAATCACTGCTGATTCTTCTATAAAATCGCCTTTGTTTTCTGGAGATCACTACAGCCTAAACATCTGTCATGGGAGACAGGATATGTGTATGTCTATCAAATGGAACAAAGTCCTATACATAAAACTGGTATGAACAACTGGGCGAATTTCTGTTACTGGCCCAAAAAAACGAATGCATTCAGTCAAATGATATGATAATATGTTTGATTATTGTAACATATGTATGGACATAGCCTAGTCCCCTTATAAAACTAAAGACTTGAGACAGAAGTACACAAACCACAACATGAGTGAATACTAATATCATATGAAACATAATAATAAGCAACATAAGATCAAATTTCCGCCAACAGTCAGAATGGTATCAATATTGAGAGATGGTGTGAGACTGAATTTCTGTATCTGGGACAATCTTGTGATAATCCATTACATCATGTGCTCAGCTAGCCTAAGTGCAGCTTCCTAGGGCTTCAATGAGAAAACGTACTGTCTAAGAGTATGAGGTAAATCTATATATACACGCAACCGAAAACAACAGTGCGTAACCCCCATTATGTAATGCGTTTATATGTATTAAAGTTAGGCATGTACATTTTTTAAATCGTATTAAATCACATCCACTCTTTATCACGCGGCTCTGGAGAGATACGTGGCTTTGGTTGTTCCAACAAACTATTTGACACAACAAAGCGGACACACACTCGGTATATAGAGTTAACATTGTACACACACTCGGTGTATAGTGAAACATTGTACACACACTCGGTGTATAGTAAAACATTGTACACACACTCGGTGTATAGTAAAACATTGTACACACACTCGGGTGTATAGTGAAACATTGTACACGCATTCAGTGGGGAGTTCACTAATGTTACGTGTACCAGTTCCCTGGTAAAGAACCACTCACAAAACGCTGAATGCCATTACTAACGTGTAATGACGGGAGCCTATTGTGCAACTGTTCCTGACAAACGCATTTGTTCCGTTTCCGAAAGTTTTCAATGTTCCATTCGTTCGACGAATGAACGAACAATTCTACGCCGACGTGAACTTATCCAACCGAGCCCGTGATAACTAACGTTAGTGTCAAGCTAGCTCAGCGAGTCCCTCGTTTGGTTGGTGTAAGTACACCTAAACACCGTCGCGTGTTATTCTAGTTCATGGGCTAAGCTCAAACGTGTCCGTGTCTATTTATGAATACAAGTTCGGCGAATTGAAAGAGTCACATTTAAACAACTCGAAAGGATACAAGTGATTGTCGGTCATGTAGCTAGCTGGCCACATGCTGTCGCTTGCTCTGCCATGCTGGCTGCTCCACCAAAGTCACTTGACCACATTTACCTACTTTTCGCTTATTCGGAAAACACGCAACATTTTGGTCACGCGATTTGTTAAACGACGAAGAAAATATAGCGGAATACTCACAATGAAGCACACTTTGTCGTAAAGCTGTAGGGCAACAAAACAAAAGTGAGTGCGGGTTATTTAGATGTCTGTCTCGCACAATGTCAGAGATCAGATCAGCAGCTGCTTCCTCCATACACGCAGCGCGCAGATCACAGCGCGCACAGCAACGCTACCAAACCCCTCGCCGTCACCATGGCAACAAACCCACTTCAGCCAATGAAAACCCCTCCCATTCTATATCCCCTGGCAACTGCCGCAACGGAGAAGCTCGGCGAGCGCGCGCACCATCCTACTTTGCAGCGTGCAGTGTGTGCATCGCTTTCACCTTTTCAACACACGCCAGCGGCTTCGACCACAAATCAGTGTTTGTGCTACTTTTTTCCAGTAATAGTTATTTTAAAATGCATTCATTAAAAAAAGATAGTTCGGAGTCAACGAATGTCGTAGATTGGTAGGGGGCCGTTTGATTTTAAAACCCAGTAAGTACTAAACAAAGACGTTTATTCACACAAATAGCCCAGGCGTAGATAAAGGACTGGCTGGCAGTGCGACCACACCCATATTCATGACGCGGACGGACCCTCCTCTGGGCCCCTGCAAAAGTAAACAGCGATCCTACCGAATTCATCTTTGCTCTATGCTGATCATTTAAAACGCATGCGGCTTATTGGCGTGAGTAATAATAATCATATGGAAACCACAGTGAATGGACCCGAACGAGATACAGTAACTGGCACACACAAGTTAACTTTAATTTAAAATAATCATTATTTTAAATTAAAGTCTAAACAGAAGTTGCATGAGCAACCTGTAACTAGACGTAGGCTATTTAGCAACTGTTGTCCCATGTGAGGATTTGCTTTCCTGCTTGAGTGTTCAGCTGGGAGTTTAGCTTTAGCCTGCAAGGTGACTTCACACCAAACTGTAACATTCACAGAAGGGTGATACCTTAATCATCTCTGCCACTCTACTTATAGGACAAACTGCCTAACTGTATTTGGATCGTTGTCAAAGTCTCAACCCTTCCCAAATATATCATGTGTGGCTGCATTAGGTTATAAATGTTTACATGTAACATTATTTTTTCATGTATTCTTAATGGAAGCATTTATTATGTGAAACTTTGTCAGTAGTCCCCTTTTGCCCTACAAATCAGTAAACCAGTTGTTATTCAGATAAGAGCACTTGTCTATATTGTGTTAAATAATTGAAAGTAATTATGTAGAAACATGTCTTTCGATTATGCATTCCATTGAACAAAGCCATGCCAAGCTGTAGAACAGGGTTTGTTGTGATTGTTGATTGTTGTGTATGATTGTTGTGAACACATACAAATGGCTTCTTACACATGGCAATCATCCTATCTGTTTATTCACTTTAACTGTCTTTGCAGGTTGCCTTTTTTCACACAATTTCCATGCACACAGAGCTATTCTTAGGCCCAACAAGCAGAATAGACTGTGCCCCATTTTCCTTCCAGAATCACTCCTAGGGATGATGAAGTTGCAAAGCCAGCAAATGAAAGAGGCGAGCTAGAAACAGCAATCACCAAGGTAACAGAGCCGAGTGAGGATGCCTTGGAAAGACAGACCCATTAGTCTCTGTGTCTGCAATGGTTCTAATCTGATTTCAAAACCGTTAGGCCAGAACAACCTGCCCCACTGCCCACCATCACGAGTGTTTATTATCTAAGACCACGGCTACAATCACATAATACACAGTCCACACCGGCTTGCTAATAAACAACATTCAAAAATTGCTTTTAATTCTGTAGTATGAAACCACAACAAGAAAGAAGAAGAAGAAGTAGGAGATCCAGAATAACATGTTGAGAGTGAAAAACCGGTTAACAGATGCACTGGAAGAATAATTAATAAAGCTATTCCGGGGGAAACATTTTAAAAAACCAGTGTAGAAGAGACAGTGTGTAGTGTGTAAAGTGGGGTTTGATGGTGAATAATTAAATGACAGACTAAAGGGCAAGTTTGTTCAAAGCTGTTAAAGTGGCAGCGGATGAAGCAGCTGAACAATGGGGAGGCGAGGTAGTGATGGAGGGTGGTGAGTGAGCATGAATGAGGTGGTGGTGGCGGCGTGCTCTGAGTAGGCAGCCCGTGGTGGCACAGTGGTCAGGAGGCCTGCTGCTTTAATGGTCCATAAATCTGTGTGGCCTGGCTGGTCCGATGCCGCCCCAGTGAGACCCTCTCATGCAGAAAATGAATCAGGCCATTTTTTTTACTAAAAGCGAAGTGTTGGAGCTGTGCTGCTGGCGAGCCGATAAGAGCTGCAGCTCACACGCGGTACTCCATTTCAGCTGGACTCCAGCTCATAAAACTCTCTATTAATGACAACTCCTGTTTGTTTGATGCCCCATTCTTTGCTTTCCTTCCTTCCTCCTCTTCCCTTTGCTTTGATTTTCTCCTCTTCCTCCTCGTCACCCTGTTCTGTCATGGCACCTTACCAAAGTCTGTGGAACAGGCCACTGACATAAAGCCTTCCGGGTGATGGAGCAGTTGAAATGAAACAAGGGGACAGTTAAGCCGTCGTGTCCTGCTTGTGAAGGATGTCTTGGCATGGTACAGTGGCTGTATGCCCTCTAAATCTGGCTAATTGTGTTACGTGCACAAACACACACAAAACAAGGCTTGGATAGAATCCTAAAATAAAAATAAAAAATAGCGATTTTGGTTCGCATATGTAAACAGTAAACACATAATTTATTTTCATTCAAAAAACACCCATAAAACATATAGTAAATACGTTTTCCCATGATTTACTGATCATAGCCCCTTTAACAGCTGTACCCGCAAGTAACTTCAGATGCTGAACCACTCTCCGATGGGCCCCTCAGTCCCCTGTTGGAAACATTTCTAAATAGATAAAAAGGTTTTCAAATAGATAAGGTTAATGTTAAAATGCATACTTGTCTGCCTCTCACTTTCAAACGCAGCCCCCCCCCCCTTGTCACTTCCAAGCCAGTTTGAGCTGGTTGCTAGTTAAACAAGTAGTGTTTGCTTCCTTTCAAGGACGACAGAACACTACATGTCTTTGAAGACACCTGAAGAGTAAATACATGTTGGGACAAAAAATAAGTCACTAAACACACTGAATGGAACCGGTTGTATTGAAAAAACAAAACAAATAAACTGTTCCTTTTGATCAAGAACAACAAAATGTTCTATAGCATTGCAACATTGCTATGGAAATATAGACTATTTTCTGGATGCCCTTTCTAACTGTAAACCAGGTGTGGTTAACTTGATTTAAATGCAGGCAGCACCTTTTTCTGTTTTTCAGGTTTGTTTCCCCCAGAGCTGCTCCTGTGTCTGGCCGCCGGTTTATATTCAATAGCAGAGTGTTTGCCTACAGGAGCTCTTTGTTTGAAAGTCCTTTTTGCTAACCAGGCTTCATGAATTGTGTCAGCAGTCTCTAGTTATCTCTTATCTCTAGCTTGATAAGTGCCTCGGTTTAATGCAGAGGCAATAAAATTCTTGACGTGTCTGAAGAGGAATGATTGTCGTGGCAGCCAAACAAATATACTGTAATTCTGTATTGATTCAGCCTATTTGTTGAATTCAAATAGGTCAAATAATTGCACAAACATTATATTAGTATCAGTTATTTCCAACAAATACTGAAACGTTAGTATCTTAAGGTAAAAAGGCTATACAGTAAAACAATTCAGACCCTAATAAGGATAGATAAATAAAGGATATAACTATATTATTACACATTTTTTGGGGGGACATGAAAGCAAGTGGCACAAATGCTGTAATTGTAATTACATAACAATTATATGGAGATAATGAATTGGCAAGTTTGTTCCATATTGTAATACATCCCTTAAAGATCTCAACCGGACACAATTGAAGGTTGCTCTTTTTCTACTCTTTAAAATTCGAGCAGCAGTTTTAGGTATTATGTCTGCTCTGCCTCTATTGACCAATGTGATTAGCATTTCTTTGTTGTTTTAAGCACAATAAAGCTCCATGGGTCCCTTATAAAGCCCTGCAAATGGCTCTGCTATACAACAGGGGCCAATTGAATTAGGCCATTGATCTTGGGGTGTGCTATTGCCAAGCTAAATTTTGTTATTCACTCCTAATGACTGCTCCTTGCAAGCAAATTAACAGTTTCAGAAGTCAGTTAACCAAGATGCGGAGTAGGATAACAGGCACACACCGATATTCTCTATCTTAATCATTCCCGGCGTATTTTAAAATGTCTGCTTAATTATGTGCGGTCATGACCTGTCTCTGTATGAAGATTTGATCGACGACCTCACTGTAAACAACAACAACCCCGCTGATTACGTTCTACACACCCCTCATCTTTTCATCACATCTTAATTACCATGCTTTGCCCTCGTCACAGTGTGCACGTTATCTTCCAGGACAATAGTAGCCTTGTGGCTGCAGAGCCATGTGTGACAGTTTGCTGTGGTTCCATAGGCAGTGCTTGTGGTGTGTGTGTGTGTGGATGCCCCCACCTGTGTACACGTGTGTTCTGTGTAGATAAATAGACAGATAGACATCTTTATTGTCCACTCGTGTGGAAATTCGTCTTTGGCTCACAGACTTCTTCTGTCAAAAACTTCCTCTGTCATGGATTAGAATACATGAGATAAAGACAATAAATAAGTAAGTGGACCTGTAATAATAAATGGTTGGAATGAAAGTGCTAAAATATTAACAATTAATGCATATCTTAAATAGACATCATAAAGACAGTATAATAAAAAGTCATTCATTTAGTAACATGCCAGAGGATAGAATAAAATATGTCTTAAATATGTTTCTTGTTGCGGTGGGAACCCTATATCGTCTTCCTGAAGGGAGTTTTTCAAATTCATTAAACAAAGGATCCTGAACTACTAATGCTGCTTCCCTCCTGGTTTGGGTGGTATGCAGCTCCACCGGCTGTCTCTGGGGGTTCCATATAGTCTGACTGGCTGTGTTAACTATTTTTGTGAGCTTGCTTTTGCTCCTAGCCCCTACATTTCCATACCAGCATGTGATGTTGTAGGAAATAATACTTTCCACTAGACGGGTGTACACCATCCACAGGACTTCTTTGCTCACGTCAAAGCTATTTAATTTCTTTAAAAGAAACAATCTTTGCATTGTCTTCTTAAAAATGTGTTTAATGAGTGCTCATTAAATTTAAGTTGGTGTCTAAAATCATTCCTAAATATTACCTACCATCTCTACAACTTGGCTCAATTGTAACTGGCTGACACATTGGTTGTTGACGAGTTCCTTGGTTTTGTTAGTGTAGCAAAGCACTCTCTTGACACCATGTTAATGTTGATGTGATTAATGTAGGAACTCTCTAATTCATCATTACCCTTAAACATTAAACTCAAAATTGCCATGTCATCCGCATACTTAAAAGACAAAAGTTGCTGTCATAGGCTGTCACAGGCTACATGTATTATCGCATTAGTGCAGTGCACACTTCCCACTGACAAACACAATCATTTCATCTATAAAAACACAAAAAGCACCTCAAATAGAAAGAGACAATCTTACATTACAATCTAACATGGATCAAAAAGTTATACATTAACATACCAAACGTTGCATGCTGTGAGTTCACTTCAACCAGTGATGGATATTTCTTGGTGGTAGGTTGGCGTGAGAGAGGGCTTTTGGTCTACTGTTGATGGCACAGATATCCCACTGTCATCTCTGCTGCACCAGGCCCATAATGGAGTTACAGC
>OMKN01013571.1:0-18364 GCA_900302345.1 Melanonus zugmayeri | reverse complement strand
CATTACAACAAAAAGCACTACAAATACACCACTGTAAATGTTTACCTTGAATTGCCTTTGCAGATTTCGCCTCATTTGAATGTTTTCTGCTTGGCCTTTTCCATTCAACCACTCCTGGATCTCATCCAGAGAGGTTTTGAGGGGGAACCCTTTCTAGAGGACCACAACATCTTTAGTCAAAGCAATCAAATTACCAATACTAGTATAAATGGTCTACATTATACATGAACATGAAACGTACAATGTACACAGATTTGTTTTTCATGGCATCTTTGTAATCCTCATTTAATTCCGGCAAAGGTTTATTTGGCAACCTCCTGATTTTTGTTTTGTCTTCGCTGATTTCCAGGAGGCCAGTCTTGGACTTCTGCAGGGCTTCGACAATAACGCCACTATCTGTGGTTAAACACTTGAGTCTGGAAAAGAAAATGATACAATTACATTATCTTGCCAATCTAGATAGTCTACAGTAAAAGGAAGCAAGTGGTCCCTATTATTTTAGGAGCCTTTTGTAATTAGTGGTTAAGATGGAGTGGCCATTCCATCCACTTGGAACCGGATCATTACCGAGTTTCCCCATCTTATTAATGAATACAATCGTATTTAATACAAAGCCATACACAACATGGTGCCGATACAATTTGTTGATTGTTTCAGATCCAACAATGGGATTTAGTCATTATTTATTACTCAGCATCTCATGGAATAAATGCTTGAGGTGGGAAGAAATGGTAGATTCACAATGACAATGCAAATCTGCATTGGTTCCAGCTACAGCAGATCCAGACGATGAGACGGATTAACCTGTTAAACTGAAGCATGGTAGAGATGGTCACCCAGCCGTCGTCCAGCTGCAGCTGCTCTTTCAGGAACTTGTCTCTGGGGAGGTTGTGATCTCCAAAGTAATACTGTGGAGAGAGATCATATCAGTCAGTCATATTCCCATTTAACTGACTAAATAATGTACACTCTGCAAAAACAGTAGAATTACCTCGATTTGTCGAGCCACTTTGCTCTCAGTGGGAGACATATCTGTCATTGTGATTTCTAGGGAAAAAAATAAAATAAAAATCACATGAATGATATTAACACGTATCCAAGTGAGTATGGTAAAGCTGATGTAATTTATATAATTTATATATTTAGTCATACGTGCATCAACCATCACACGTGTCATGTTATTCATGCCCAGCAGCAATGTGTGTCACACATGATGGAAGCTCTGCAGGATTCTGCACCAACAGCCATCATTACATCCATGAAGAGTCCTAAAAGTTATGCATGTATGGCAACGTGTACTGCAGTAATATGACCAGAAATATGACCAAACCTCATGAAAAGCTGCTCCACTCCAAGTCAGAACTACAGAAAATGTGTGAAAATTAATTAAAGCTAATATGTCAATAGTAATTTGTTGCAAAATATGTGCATTTAACCCGAAGGTGGACCGGGTCTGCTGCATCTCACTAACATGAACATGAAGTGAGTCGGCCTAGTTCTGGAGCTACGACCGCACCACGTTTAGTCCCAGACCCGGTGGACTAGACCTAGACCTAGACCTAGAGTCCTAGATCTACTCAGAGGACACCCGGGACACGACACAGCGCTACTGGGTCTTAATGTCGGAGGAGAGAGGGTAAAAAAACAACTTACTGACCGTGGAGGAGCTCGTTTGTTAGACTGTGATTCTCTTCCGCACGTTGTTCCCCCAGCGCGGCGTGCTATGGGACTCCGCGGCGGTCAAAAAGGAAACCCGTTTAAGCGATTGGAAAATGTTGCAGGTCAGAAAACAGCCAGCACTAATAACTGAGCGAATGGGATAAAATGGTATTTATAATGAATATGCTGGTAATTTAAATAGTTTAATGTTTAAGTACTACATTTAAATTAATAATAATAAAATAATAATAATAATAATCAATGTGCTGATTAATACCATACCATGTTCCTCACTAAAAATGATTAACATTAAAAACATTGTGATAGTCGACTTCAAATGTATGAAGCAAATAAACACAATGCATGATTGAACTGAACCTTTATTAGGGCAGTGTATCACATTATATCACATCTGCATTTATAAATACATAATAATTATACATCTTATAAATACTATGTTTGGCACCAAAATACAAATAGTCCATAGTCTTTGTGTTTGGCAAAAATATTGTTATAGTTATTTATGAAACTGTTCATATTGATGGTGCAATTCCTAACCACCTGACGGCTACCAGCTTGCCCACCAGCCAGCACCCCATCACCATGGATAACACTAAATTATTTCCTGAATTGTCCACCCCACCAAACCATAATTATTTCTCTCCTATTGTGTTGCATAGTGTCTTAATGTGTTGTCTTAGTGTGTTTGTCTTAGTGTGTTGCTGCAACCATGACTGGACGCCTTGCCTCACCACCTGACGGCTACCAGCCGTCAGGTGGTGATGGAGCCAGCACTCCATCACCATGGATAACACTAAATTATTAATTTCTTGAATTGTACTTAAAATTGATTGCTTGTATTACTATGTATGTCAATTATGGCACCCATTGCACCCATCGCTGGAAGGCGGGATCCCCCACTGGGGGGCTAGGGTTAGGGGGGTCATAAACTATTTGGCTTGTAAAGCCCTTTGAGACTGTAACTGTGATTATGGGCTATACAAATAAAATTGACTTGACTTGACTTGGCATTCATCTCAAATATGGCACAAAGCTTTAAAAAAATGTTTTCTAATCAACTAACACTGTGAACACAAATACATCCATGTGATCTGGCAGGTCCAGGCAGGCTCCCGACGATCTCCCAGGTGTCCAGCTGAGGGTCGTATTTCTCAATGCTCTGCAGGTAAGTTCCTTTGGAGTAGGAGTAGCCGCCCGTCACGTAGATACACCCGCGTATCACCGCGGCTCCGCACTCCATCCTCCTCTCCTTCATCTCGGCGATCGCCCTCCATGCGTTCGTCTCTGGGTCATAGCAGTCGGCGACCGCCGTCTGCCCCCCCACCAGATACATCTTGTTGTTGAGAGACACCGCGCTGAGCCCATACTCTGGAAGAGAGAAAAAAAACACAAGTTAGCGGACGCTTTTATTTAAAGCGACGTTGAAGCGAATTCAAGATACGGGTAGGGGTCTTCTGAGATGGGATTTTACGGGTTTAAACCCATAACCTTTCGTCTGGGAGTCAAACACCCCACTGCTAGACTGTCCTATCCTGGGCCTGCTTCAGTGAGATTAGAAACCAGCATGCAGAACACCCGCACTATTTACTATTTTACTATCAAGTCATTTAGGGGTGACAGTGGCTCAGGAGTGTGATGGAAAATACATGTATGGATGACTTACATTTGAAAACAACTAGTAATGATAACTTGCATTTCTGTTGAACCATGGGTTGTTTTTCTTGTCCTGACAAAAGCATGCACATGATAGCGCATGTAGGTACTATTCCATGATGTTGCAAACATAATCAGAGTTGTTGTTGTTATTGTTATCATTATTAGAGTCAGTGTTAATATTGCATTTCTGCTAAGACTTTCAAATGTATGATAAAATGTTCGGTCAACATGACCATTGTACTGAGAGATCTTGATGAGTGTCTGACAAACGCCAAATGCTCGGTTCTGGTGATCATTCATTCGTCATAGGGCCCGTTTCCATCCCAGGGTCATGATAACGGAAAGAGTTCCCTTATCTCTGATGAAGGAATGCTCTGGGAACTAAGGGTTATAAGCTGGGGCATTGTGTTTTGGATTCAGACTTCTCTCAGCGGAGGTGTTTGCTCTTAGAACTCTCGACAGAGCTCTGGTCTATTGTATGTGTTCAATAAATGCTACGAAAATATATTCCTATTGCATTGGATGACTTTATTCTAACAGCAGGTCGTTTTGCTCAAACTATTCAAAGGTCAACGTATGTATGCAGAAATTCCCACCACACTTCAGAACCTGCCTAGTCGGAGGCTCCTCAATATTCAGTAAATATTTGTGTCGCACTCCTCTCTGCCACATACCACTGTATGTGGCAGACAGTGGCTTTTGCAGGGCTCCTCCAAAGGGGATGGGTGGATGTTGAAAACCTGTTTAATGCAAAGATGAACAAAATAATTGGTTGCCAGAACCGGTAGCTCTGGCTTGCATTGCTTGCATTGCTGACATGTACACACTCACACCGAGTGTGTGTGTGTGGTGATGGCTGTGGGCCTCGATTGCTAAATGCACCACAGGTGTGCAGCCTCACCCAGCCCCAGAGTCTAGTCAGCATGACTCGGGCCAGGTGATGCTGCTTAAACCAGCCACCAACCACACACACTCCACAATTCGATTGAGACATGACTTGATGCCTCCCTGCCCCTTTTTGTAAATCACATGACCTCAGCAGTGGAAAGTTAATCCAATAAGTCTTTAAAAAGTCCCCAGTTCTTTTAAATGTTTTATGGGTTTAAATTCCATTTAAAATGAACCTGTGAACCTGTTATACAGTGTGACAAATACGTCTAATGGCATGTGTAGGTGTTGCAAGATTTCTCATCAACATAGGATCTGTATAACAATGTCTCTGTAGCATCACGAGCATCCTCTTTCCATTTGGGAGTAAGCTAAGCACACCATGTAAATCTGAGATACGCACTTGTTGACCTGCACCCCAGATGGACAGACGCACAGTTCACCCAAAGGTTTCCATTGCTCCAACACATACCTGTACATTTCACAGCATATAACAAGTTTAGCAATCACATGTCCCTGAACTTCATCATGACAATAGGTCATGAGGCACACTTACTTCAAAATGTGAACCATGATGAAATGCAACCAGTAAAGCTGGCTAAGCAGCTTTCTGTTGTTATGCAGGCTTAAAACCTTTTTAGTTGGTACAGCTTCATTTACACAAATATTTGGACCTGCAACAATGAGACAAAGTTTGCTAACGTTAAATGCTTGGAGCCACATGGCATTTTCTAAAGTATTTTCGCCATATCGGTATACCTACGCTTGCTCAGTTTTCTCTCAATTCTAAAAATGATTCCCATTCTGAAATGTATAGCTTAGGAGAATTAAAAAAAAACTCATTGGAAAGGCAACATTTATTGTTTAATAAAATACAATCTTTATTCCATTCTGAATACATACTAAAACATGTGCACCCACTCATGTGCGGGCTAAAACGTGCTACTGCCAGTGCGTCGATGGTACATGCACACGAGGGGTCGGCCCCCAACCAAGCTCCACCTATTTCCATGTCGTACCCGCCTATTCCCATCCCAAAGTCACGTTGATGCACGGTGTACATTGAATGCCATGTGTAGCAGACATCACTGCTACATGCCACGTAAGTGGCTTCTCTGGGCTCCTCCGATGACCAGGACATGGGTGTATGTTGAAAACCGGTTTATTGCCGAGATGAACAATGGTTTGGTGGTGAATGCTGACATGCCAGGGCTCGTCCCAAGTGTGTGGTAATGACTGATTTAATCTGTGGGCCTTGATTACTCACTGCACCACAGGTGTGCAGCCTCACCCAGCCCCAGAGTCTAATCAGTCTGACTCGGACCAGGCGAGGCTGCTTAAACCAGCCACCAACCACACACACACCATACCATGAAAACCACAAGTCTCCAGACCCAGGAGAGCACACACGGGGTGTTGGTGACCAGTGTAGGCCATGTCATGCCTGCCACCGCCGCTGAGTTGCCCTCGACATGCAACATGAAAAAAAACAATTCAGCGTCACCGTAAAAAGCACAAGCCAGCTCCCCCGCAGCCTGGCGGAGGTCACTGCCCCGGACTGGTACAAGGTGGTGGGGCCAGGACCAGATCGCATTATTCGCCACCACTGCAAACCTGGACTTTCTGGTTGGTCTGTTGAGAACTCCATACTCTGCATGCATGACACTTAGACACAGTGAAGAAATAGCAGAGTACTATGTTTAAGATCATAGAAGACATACTAACACCTTTATTACTTTGGTTAAATTACTTTAACAAAAAAAAATAGTATGCAAAGAAAACCAAAAAATAGTCATTGTCCCAAAAATGAAAAATCGATTATTGCCGCCATGAACGAATAATCGATGATTCTGAACCACCCCTAAACCCTAGTCTACACTGTTGATTTGAAACCTTTGCATACATCTGTTTACAGTTTACTACTGAGTTTGTGTTGGTCAAAACAAATAGGAAGCCAAAGAAAGTGAAACGCCCTGTTCACTCATTCAAAATTATGAGACTAGTGGTGACCTCACACCGTGTGCTCAAAGGGATGGGAGACTGTGTTTGCATTTCCGCGTGATGATTTCCATTTGGTCGTATCAAAGTTCTCCTGATACGCGTGTGTTTCCCTGCTCAAGTGCAAGAACGTGCGCCACGAACAAACATGGTCCGGGAGGCGATTGTATTGTCCCGACTCGTTACTCTTTACCCAGAACACCACTCCCACCAATAAACTGTTGGTGCACTCCAGCCACAGCAGGTTAATCGTAATATATGTCGGTATCCCCAAGCCAAAGAACACAAATAACACAGATATCAACAGGTAGGGCAGCCATACTGAAGCAAACCCCAGCATTAAGCTGACCCACAGAGATGGCGGCTGCTGGGCTGTCTGGACTAAGGCCTTTGCCTCGGCGACTCCATGACCGATCTGGCTGGCGGTATTGCGCACTAGATCACTCTTCTGGATGTGGTGTGGTTTGTCTCTCTGATCAGACAACCAGTTGGCCCTTTTGTGCCATGCAGGGATTGCAGAGTAGTGCGGCAGTAGTGTACAAATGGTCACTATAAGGAGCATAACAACAAAGTAATTGACCAATGAGGACTCCTGCACTTCACACACCACAGCCTTCAACCCTCCAAAATGTCCAATTTCCATCTGGTCGCTCCTCGCCGTCTCATAGGAATACACAGCGGCCAGCAGCCAAACCAGCAAGGCCAATGCTGCGTTCCTTAGCAACATCCAGACAGGCCTGTGGTTAGCCGAACACCTGTCATATAGGAAGTAGTCCAAGAGGCCCAGGCCCAACATCGGCAGTGGCAGCATCGAGAAGACTACCGAAAAGTGGGCCAAGAGGAAGCAGACCGACACGGGAGACAAAGGGTTGAGGAACCACACCATCGTCAAGGAAACCGCCATGAATGCATCCGCCAGTACAATGGACAGGCCACACATACTTAGGAAGGAGGTGTGCAGTCTACGCCAGCAGAGGTACAGTATGGTGGTGTCCAGGCCCAACTTGAACAGAATGAGGAACAGGTACCTCGACGTGTTGTCCATGTGGCTGCCGTCTTCTCCCGTCCACTCCTCTAAGATGGCCAGCATTTTGACACTGTGGGTATCCAGGATCGATGGTGCCCCCGGTGACATTGAACCCCTCCGAAGCTCTCCTCCGATATGTCAAGACGCTTTATTAGGCTGTTGGAGAAGAAGATTCAAGATTCAAGTTTATTATTTGTCCCAGAAGGGCACGTTGATTTGCAGCAACCATAAACACATAAAACACAGACACATAATCACAGGCAGGCAGGCATAAAATCACATAATCCTAGGTAAGGACATGAAATGATACAAACACAAATACAACACAAATAGCAGTTCAAAGTGCCTGTGCAAAGTGCAAGTACGTAAGGCTACATAGATCCCCCTGACCCCCCTGATGAAGTTGACAGGCATTGCAAATGACTGCTTAAAGGGAAAAAGGAAGGAAGTGGTGTCTAAGCACGAATAATGGCAAAAACGTCTGTTCTTGCGTAACTTTAATTTGCACATTTATTTAGGATTATAACTAACATTAGTTTATGATTGTAATTGTCTTACCCCGTTCTTCTCAGTAATGAGAAGAAAACACTTAACAATGTTTTTAAAGAAAAAACCAAAGAATGGA
The DNA here is from genome assembly GCA_900302345.1 of Melanonus zugmayeri. NCBI lineage: Eukaryota > Metazoa > Chordata > Actinopteri > Gadiformes > Melanonidae > Melanonus > Melanonus zugmayeri. Next base: position 10,490 of record OMKN01013571.1, on the reverse strand, counting down.
AATTAATCTAAAGTTTGGATGATTCAATTAGAAGATTTGTTGCAGAGGCAATACACTGTTGGAAAGATCAAACTGTTCTGTAGTGCACAGGCTACATTATGACATGTCTTATCATGTGTAAATAATTTCCTTTCAGGGCAACTTACATGTTTAGTACTGCATCACTTTTAACGTTCCAGTCAACTAAAATATTTATATAATAATTATTGACTTTTCTTTTGAGGATACTTTACATACATGTAATCCACGCTAACAATTGAGACGAATGGCCTATTATTTGATCACTGCAATTTCAGGTGAGCAAAGTACCACACCTTGGCTATACTTCTGTGTAAAATATTAATTGCAAGTCAGATAAGCAGTGCATTTTTAGCTTAGTTTTCCCAACCCAATGGATCTCTTGGCGACTCTACCTGCTGCTTGGTCCTCCGTCTTGTCCTAGACCTGTGTGGAAACACAATGATCCTGGTGCTGCGTCGACAGATGTATTTCTTTCTCTCTCTCTCCTGCTTTGCAATGCTGCTGTCTGCTCGAGGTGTGAAATGCGAGAGGCAGTTAAGGTGAATGCCTAGTAATGGCAGGTGAGGAACTGGTCTACCTGTTTGTAGCTGCCTGATAATAGTCCGCCCTGCTCTTTGAATAACAATGAGTAACCCCCACCACTTTGTTAGGACTAAGCACTTCCTCCCTACATGGATGAGGACAAATAAATAACACACCAAGAAGGCAGCTTAAACATCATACTGATAACTGATATCAGTTAGTCAGTCTGAAATGTTTTATTGAAGTGAGCAATGCCTTACAAAAAAAACGAATACTTCTTTTAATTCCTCCATATGTGAATCACTAAAATGTGTGTTCATAGTAGTGATGCAGTTAGCCAATTGCTTTTGTGTTTAGTGGTTTTTTTTCTCAACCACATTATACATTTGACTAATGGTTTGCACTAGCTGCAAATGTAGTTCGTGTGTTCAGGTCCTTGTGTGCAACCGGTCTAGTAAGGCTTCTAGAAAAGCCTGATTTGCAGTCGCCCACAGACTGTCACAGGTGCAGGTTTCTGCATTAGCTCGCTTGATGCCCTTATCGCTAAAGTCAACATTAGACCTGTTTTTTTAAATTGCTGCTAACATCACAGCCATTTTGATCTGACTTTTACACCTTTGGCGGCGCTTATTGTATTTTTTTTACAGTACTGTGCCAATCAATTCTGAATATAAAATTGGTAGTGTCAAAGCTGCAGATATCTGGTCCTAAAAGGACAATTAACGAGATTGAATCAAATCAAAAAGTAGCCCTACCTGTTAGCGCAAATGGTAGGCTTATGGCGTGATGTTTAGTGTCCCATTTCAGCAAGAAAGGAGGAGAAAATAAAACAGAACTGTTTGCTTTGCGTCTCTTACTGGGCTCCACAGTGAGGATGTTTTCAGCCTCACAGTGGGGAAACCTGAGAGACAATGAGTTTATGGTGCAGGCACAAACCACTCTTTTCATGGCCATTTCTTTTAGACACACACACACACACACACACACACATGCACACAAAAGCTCATGCACACACACACACACACACACAAAAGCCTGTGCGCACACACAGTGCAGTGACAGGCCGGGATATGCACGCTCAAGACTTTCTCTTCCTGTTCTTGGTTCTCAGTTCTCAGTGGCTGTGGCTGTGGCTTTCCGGCACACTTTCTGATTGTGTTCTTACCCTTGAAGCACCTTTGCTCAGACAGGTTAAACCATCTGCTTGTATCCTGGTGTACACAGCCTTCAAACGTGGTCAACCGGATTCTATGCAAATAGTATACTACTGCTCTGTGAACGCCCTGTACTTAATGTCAATAAACATTGTGTGCCGCAATGGGAACGTCCCATGTATGATCAACAGGTTTCTATTGTTATTGTTATTTCAGGACGTTGGCCGAATGAAGATTGAACTGTTTGCCGATATTGTTCCCAAGACTGCCGAGAATTTCAGGTAGTTGTACAAGATGTAACAGGAATATGTTCTAACCCTGAAGGCGTCACAAAATACCCCCTGACTACTGTATATATGTTGTTGTATTGTAATGTAACTAATGCTTGTATCCGTTGCAGGCAGTTTTGCACAGGAGAATTCAGGTGAGCTTATCTCTTTCATGCTCTTGCTCTCATATAAAAGATAATAAATAATAAATACTCATTTGGTTTATTATCTTATCCAAACTATTTTACTCATTTTAAGCAAGTCGGTAGAAATAGACCCTTTTCACACAGGCGTCTTCGTAGGACAAACACGGGCGTCGCTCATAACATAACACAATTATGGGACTCCTCCTTTTATGTACCAGGGCACGGGAGGTAGACTTATCTTCACTAGTTTAACCTACTACCCATGCCCTGGTAACACTAATAAGCTATAATATCAATATAAAATGCATGCATGGTGCTTTGAATTCATCCTAATAAAGTGTTTGACTCCTTGCACTGTTTACCTGTTCATCAGTAACAGATGCCTGGTGATTGTCAGGCTGTGTATTTGCATAGAGCTGCTTTTGGCCGTGTTTTATTGTGATTGTGGGGTGATGACATGTGACACATCGTAACCAATCACGGACGCCCAGCTAACCCTGACCACTCAGACCTGATCGTGTTTTCATCCAATTCCCCTTAAATCCCCTTAAGTAGCAACAGGAGTAGTACAGTACAGAACACCTCAGTTGGGGAAATACGTCCACAATAAGGTAAAAATCACTAGTCCTCTTCCTGTTTTGCACTTTAAAGGGGAACTTCCGGATTTTTCAACCTGGACCCCATTTTCCCATCATGTTGGGTCTAACTAACTAATGTGGACAACAATTTTTTTAATTGGTCCATTATTGAGCGAGAACGCATTGTAACCCTTTGGGGCAATAATCTGAGCCTGTCAGTGGCAAAAACAAGCACTTTTAGAGGACGTACATTGACGGGCGCAATTGCCCCAAATGGTTATTGTAGCAGACATCACTGCTACACTCTCTGGGCAGAGCAGGTGTTAAATATTGACATGTCCGCGTTCCTCCTGATTGTGTGGTGATGGCTGGATTAACCTGTGTGCCTCACCCAGCCCCAATCTAATCAGTCTGAATCGGATCAGGTGAGGCTGCTTAAACCAGCCACCAAGCACACACACTCCACAGTTACAATGCAGACGTTTCACGGCTGCGTTCTCGCTCAATAATTGTCGTCCGCATTAGTCAGTTAGTCCCAAAATTATGGGAAGATGGTGTCCAGGTTGAAAAATCCCGAAGTTACCCTTTAACCATCTACTTTCTTCCATATTTAAACAAAGACCAGATGTAGCAGGTTTATTAGAGAATAATTTGCGAGACCAAAATGACAAGTAAAACTAGGGACCCACCGATCAGGTTTTTAGGCCAATACTGATCACAGATTTTCGTTTCTTTTTTCTTTTTTTTTACAGTGAAATTTTTTCCTCCACAAATTCCTTTAAAACTGTGGCAGCCAGGTTTATAAACCCAGTGCTGCCCCACAGACCCTATATTGAACCTATGACTTTATTATGGAAGATAATCAAGATCATTTTATAATAATATAATGTATATAATAATATATCATAATATTTTGAAATCATAATTATTTAGCCTAGGCTTTTCATATCATTTTCAATGGCATTGTAGGACCAAAACGTTACATACATGGAACATTGACAGATGTATTGACTGATCTGGTAATGGACTTTGCCTCCTGTGATGAGGCCTTACCCAGGTATACAACCACGCTGCGCCTGCGCCATCACTTTATGGCGGCGATAGGCTCGGGTCACAGTTTCTTTTCCTGTTAGTAAACGGTAGCACATACTTTACTTCGTTATTGATTGTGATTTTTTAAGGAGTGTTGCACACACAGAAATAAGTTGGAAACAAGTCGGACAAGTCAAATCAAGTCAATTTTATTTGTATATGTATAGCCCTTAATCATAGTTACAGTCTCAAAGGGCTTCACAAGCCAAATAGTTCATGACGAATACATTGAGCCGAAACGACAATTAAAATATTAAACAACATAAAAAAAACAGTATGCAAAGGAAGCATGTACAGTTTCACATAGATGAATATAGATTATATAGCCTGCCTATGCCCAACCCTTTTTATTTGAACGGCTGTTCAACTGAATGTTGCCATGCATACAATAGCCGACAGTCAGTTGTTAGTAGTCATAGTCATTCATCTGACTGGCTCATTGATATGTCTGTGGTATTCTGACATGAGTAGGCATAGCCTAGACATAGCATACTAAAATGCACTACCGGTCGAACAGTCTTTTTCCCCCATATCAATTTTTTACATATCTAATCTTGCATTTTATTTTGTGTTACAGAAAAGATGGAGTCCCTATTGGCTACAAAGGCTGTACATTTCATCGGTACAGTATTGAAGCATTGTGTTACCATGGTGGCATACTTTGGTTGGGCATACTCATTGTTATTATAATGATTATTAATAACATAATAACTAGCAATTACATGAATTAGCTGCTACTCTTAAAGTCCACACCACTCAGCTTCCAAATACATTTCGGTTCAGTCATTTAGCAGCAAATACTAATACCCAAGTGACAATGCCCCCAAAATGTTGAGATACCCCTACCAGAGGTAGAACAAAGCACAACAATGTTTTTCCTCTGGTTAAGTCTGTTTTCTCAGTTTCACTGTCACAGCCATGGTTCAAAGGTCATCACGGAGCACAGAGGGGCGCGGTGTCACCGCCAGTAGAACATTCTGCATAGATATTCATTTTTACATTTCCGCATCTTTTAGGTATGTGTTTTAGGTATGTCATTCATTTCCTACATGCATCAAGGTATTCACATAATTTTAGGTTAAGCAACTTTCTGACTGCCAGCACGTCAAGTTTGAAAGCTCTCAGAGCTTGTATTATTAATCTACATGAGTTTATATGTCTCAACTCCCATACGGCCAGGCTAGATTTTGGTTCTTTTTTTAGTTTTGGGGTGTATAACAAAATCTATCAATTTAACAATTTTTGCAGTAAAATATTTGTATACAAGAATCCATTTCATATATGGGAGACCTTAGAGATGAGGAAAAACATTGTTGTGTTTTGTTCTACCTCCAGTAGGGGTATCTCAAAAACTAAAGCCCTTTTTGACAGTCACTAGGCTCTAAAGGAATCTGACAGTGGAAATGTATGATGTATGATTTGGGCTTGTTGACATGTTGTGTACCGACTGAAACCTTGGAAACAGCCCCCTCTAGTGGCCCATTGTGGTGGTGTATTGTATTGGCAACAAACTTTTTTCAAATTAAGTCAAGACATATATTCAATGGGATGGTAGAGATGCAATATGGCATATGCTGATTTCCACCAAGGTTACTATAACAAGAATGATCTCTTCAGACGTTGCCTATGTACTCTGTAATTGTACGGCATGTACTGCGTTTCATAGTATGGCTGGCATGCTGGTAGAGCCATTAGAGCTCATAAAAATAACAAGTAGGAAACCTAGTTAGAAAGCTACTTTTACTTTGCTGTGCCTCTGTGTTTCATAATAGGAGCTTCATTGGTGTTTGCTTCCTACCCACAGGGTTATAAAGGACTTCATGATCCAGGGAGGCGACTTTGTGAACGTGAGTACATGGTGCTTTTCCTTTGAGTCTCCTTAATGATCCATTTATGTGGTGCTTCTCGTCAAAACGCAGCCTTTCTAAACTCTATGAACCCCATTAAGTTCCCTCATTGACACCGTTACGGGTTTGGAGCATTTCTATAACTCAAACGTACATGACACTCTCCTTGAATCATTACTACAAACAGTTGTGAACTAGTGTGAGAAAATCGTGGTTCATCGAAAAAAAGGTGAAGGTACAAGACTATGTACATAAATAACTTTGTAGGTAAGATGACTAATACTCCCATGAAGCATTGCGGTAAGAATCAACCAATCACAGGGCTAGTTTTTTTCCCCCACTCCTGAGCTGAGAACACCTGGGAACGAGGTTTCTCTGTGTGGTGTTTTGCATAAATCACACAGCGTGATGCAAATAACGCACTACATTTGTCCAACAAAACAAAATATAAACGCAGCTATGGTGGAGTAACCATCGACCTGGAGTACATGGGTGTAGTTTTTACAGTTTTATCTCTAAGAATGGTGGATCTGACGTAGTTTATCAGGTTGCCTGGTACTAATGTAATCACTACTGTACTTAATATTTTATATATCTGATATAATATAAATCAGACTAGAAATCGAGGCTACTGCACATATTAACGAATACAAATATACTTTCATTTTATTTGAACTTGATGCATACTTTTATAGTTTTTTACATTTATATATATTTTTTATTGTTCTGCTGCTCACTAATAACTCTTCAAATACAGCTCAGTTTTATTTGACCTCAGGCAGTGTTTTCAGTGTCACGTTCGAGCAGACATCTCTTATTTCTCATGGTTTCGTCCGTGTTGTTTCTAATGTTCGTATTTCTGCCAAGCTGTGAATAAACACTATTGTCTGCACTTGTCCCCTGCCTACAGAGTTGGCTGTGTTGTTACAGCGAATTTAATGACCAAATCCCCTCTCGGGCATGAATAAAGTACCCATCTATCTACCCGTCTATTTATTATTTGCAGGTATCAAAATTCTCAAGGCACAACCATAGACTGTAAAAAAAACGCTCTTGTCCTAGACATTTGTTTACTGTTGCCTAGGTAACGGACAAAAAAATAAAAAATAATCAAAATGTTTGTGGATTGTGTGTGGTTGATGGCTGGTTTGGGCGTCACACTGGGCATTGGGTGCCACGTAAGTGGTTTTGCTGGTCTCCGACGACGACCGGGACACGGGTAGATGTTGTAACACCGGTTTATTGGCCAGTTGGAAAATGTTACAGCCAGAGCAGGTGTTACCTGCTGACACGACAGAGCTTTTTCTGAGTGCGTGTGGTGATGGCTGGTTTATCCTGTATGCCTTGATGACCCACTGCACCACAGGTATGCAGCCTCACCCAGCCCCAGAGTCTAATCATCTTGAAATTAATGGGGTTTCGCTTTTGGAACTGTAAGCTCCGCCCGCTTTGCAACTCTATTGAGCAGAAATATTCTCTCAGACAACATAAGCATTATAAAATAACCAAACCAACCCAACATGCATTTCTGGTTAATCAAACTAGGGCCAAGTGATGTCATTTGCCATACCTTGGTAAGGATGCTGCATACTCCGCAAGAACAGAGAAATGTGTTCTCTCTCCCAGGGCTGCGAGAAAACGATGACATCATTTTTTTTTCTCGCAGCCCTGGTTTGGGAGTTCTCGCAGCTTATTCTCAACACATCATCCGGGCAGAACTTTTTTCTCGTGTCGTGTCCGAGAACTATTGTGTGATTGGTCAATTTGAAGTGGGTGTGGTTAATGCCCTTTTGAGGCCCTTTGAGGACTCCCCAGGAGTTCAGCACTTGAGTTTCTCGTGAAGTATGAAATGTCCTGGCCAGAACGAACTTTGTTCTTGTTCTTGCCACCTCGAGAAAACGAACAAATGTCTGTTCTTGCGGAGTATGCAGCAGCCTTTAGTGTGGTTGGTGGCTGGTCTAAGCAGCCTCACCTGAGGCCCGAGTCAGGCTGATCAGACTCTGGGTTGGGTGAGGCTGCACACCTGTGGTGCATCAGAGTAATCAAGGCACACCGGTTAAACCAGCCTCTATGGCCAGAAGTGAAATACTATTTACAACTATTTGATTGAATCACCAGGATCATAATTTAACCTAACAAAGATCAAAACCAGGCCTTGCAAAGCTTATTTAGCTTCAACTGCTACAGTTTGTCTGGCCAAATTAGCCACAGTTGTCCCATTCTTCCTGCTGATGCCTCACGTCTTATTGCCTGTGGCCACCTTTGTCTTCTGAAATGCTCAGTTTTTCGGTTCGGCAGCTTATAAAAACAAAAATAGTTCTGGGTTCTTTACCCTGTTGTACCCTTTATCCCATTATTCTGTTGTTTGTTAGCAGACCGAAATGACAAGGAGGCACCGTCACGCAATACAAAGAGAGCAGTGGAATGTATTCCTCTCCGGTGGGCGTGGTTGTCAGTATGGCGCATTGCGCTCTGTCTCTATAGCTTTGTCCCTTTATTCCCATGTACTACTTCATTGGAAATGGCGTACTAAAATTGACTACAAAACAAATGTTAAACATTTATAGAAAGCACTTTATGGAAGGAAAAACAACACTATATGACCGGCACAGATCATATACGTAGGTCATTATACGTGTATGATTTTTATACAGGTAAGAGATGCCACCTTGTTAACTTGTCCCTTTTCAGAGGTCTCACCCTGTACCTCTGGTCTGTCCCTTTTTATAGGGGGATGGCACTGGCGTGTGCAGCATCTACAGGGGTCCGTTTGCAGATGAAAACTTCAAAGTGAAGCAGTCTTCCCCAGGACTTCTGTCCATGGTGAGTAACAGGAACATTTACTCTGGATAAAACAGATATTCTCTCTGTATGGATTTGTTTTGTACTTTTTATTTTTTTTAAAGAATTTTGTTCATTGGTCTTTACTTTGATGGTTGAAGAGCTGCTTCTAAAGGCAGATTGGGTCCTATTTCTCGTTCACTATACCCTCAGTGGGCAATGGACAATCGAGGAGAACATCTGGAGATTTAGGAAGCAGTGAATCACAATTGACTATTGGAACACACCCACTTGTGTACAGTTGTACTTGGAGGGGGGACCTGACAGAGTTTTGCCCATTTCTGCAGGCGAATAGCGGTCCCGGAACAAATGGCTGTCAGTTTTTCATCACCTGTACCAAATGTGACTGGCTAGATGGAAAACATGTTGTTTTCGGTGAGTACAACACTGAGCTTCAATATTATATAATTTATGTATTGTTGATCTCAATTATTGAATCATTTTATTATTTTATTTATTTTTTAGGAAAAGTTGTCGATGGCCTACTGGTCATGAGGAAGATTGAGGTAAAATGCTCTACTTTATGAATGTTCTATTTCATAGGGATCAGTCATCTGAAATGTCTGTCTTTATTAATAAGAAATAATTGTCTTCAATAAAGCCTGCTTTGAATATATTACTTTTATATGCAACATCTTGAAGGCTGTGGCAAAGAAATGTATATAGCCGTCTGTGTGCGACTGACTTTATTCTTTCTTTCTTGTAATTCACATAGAAATATGAAGTATCATGCTACATTTAACTCATAAACAATGTATTTTGGTTGTGCTGTTGGACCAGTTTTAGTTCAGTTTGACCTTAGTGGGACCATTGTGGAAGTGTTTATCCTATAACAACTCTTCCTATAAATCCTTAAAGGGCCCCTATTTTACCACCAGGTGTGATCATTGTGATCATTCATTACAATTTCCATTTCAAAATTGTCATGTGACAACCCTCTAGTGACATCACAAGTGGGAGTGCATACGTCTGGGTGGACACTCCCACTTGTGATGTCACTAGAGGGTAGTCACATGACAATTTAGAAATGGCTTGTAATGGCTAATCACACTCACACCTGGTGGTAAAATAGGGGCCCTTTTAATATTCCCAACAGAACGTTCCCACGGGACCCAACAACAAACCCAAACTACCCATCCTCATAGCCCAGTGTGGGGAGATGTGACCAATCCCGTCGAAGGAGCCATGCCAAGCCTTTTGGCACATTTTTTTCCTGATTGAACCTCAAATGTATTTTTTTCTTCTCCATAATGTAATATGATACAGTTGATATCCTGTGGTTATTTATAATAATCATACTAGATTCACAATAGATTTGGTTTGTTTGTGGTCTTGTGGCTGCATCCATGCACACAGTAAACGGCTGGTACAATTCTGGGTCTCATAAGTTCACACATGTGGAACCGTCTAAAATGACAATATCAATATCGGTGTGTACCAGTGTGCTTTGTTAATGTCTATTTTATTTAACAGACAGCTTAACAAAGGAAACAACTATTCTGTTTCTAACTCGTGTAGAACCTAAATTGTGATCAATAAATTGTTTTACATTTTTTTATAAACCTTTTGTGGGATTTCTTTTTTGAAGTGAATACCACAGCTGTGGTTTACTTATTAGAGTCTTGGGTGGAATATTCAGTTGTTATTGACATTGACATCCAACGGTATTGGCCTATATTTAGTGTATTGACTAGTCTTCAAACAACTGATTTGGAATGGTGAGGAAATATAATATAGTTGGTCACAATAATTATCTTTGGGGAATTAAAATGCATTGTGAGTTTATATTACCCTATTGCAATGCACTTCCCCATTGTTTGTGTTTTGCCATCGTACAGTGATTTGATTTGAACGCACACATTGCTGAGTATATTATGTGCATGTTGGGAGGCTTAGTCAGTAATACCGGACCTAGGCAGCCCACCCTCTGAGAGAGGGAAGGCGAGGGAGAGTGAGCGGTGTAATACCAGCGCGCTCCTCGCTCCTCAGGAATACTCTGTAAATGCCAAGCCGCTCCTCT
>OMKN01013562.1:0-12772 GCA_900302345.1 Melanonus zugmayeri | reverse complement strand
GGGGGGGGGGGGGGGGGGTATGTCCACTCCTCAATGGCAGTCAGGAAGGAAGAATCCAGAAGCAACATGAACAGTGGCGCGTCTCACCCCTCTAACGTAGGCACTCCTTCGTGGCGCGTACCCTGCCGCCGAGGCACGTGACGCCCCCGTGGTTGCCGGGCACTATACCGTTGCCTTGAGGCCATCTCCCTTTCCCTCCTGTGCTCTGTTTCCCTGTTGTCCTCTGTAGGCAGGCCTGCTCGAAGATCAAAGTTATCGTCAAATATTCCCAGCGCAAACTGACCATAGCCTGGTGGAAATGTGAATAGGTGCTGGTGGTCCATGTTCTGATGAAATAAGGGACAAAAGGGATTGTATTAAACTCAGTGGGAAAAAAACAATTGAAAAGGGATTCGTGGTTAACAGTTTAATTACACCAACCTCAAATGTTGGTCTGTTTGGATCACTGGAGGCGGTGGATGTGGACCCATTTTCGACACTATATAGAGGTGACAAGGTGTAGCAAGTGGAAATCAAAGCTTCTGCAAACTATTACACATCAACAAGAAATAGGAATTTGCTTAAATGTCCTTGTTGGATTTGATACATTGTTAAATGTGCCACAAGGATAGTTTAAATGTTACCTTCTCTCCTCTAGAAGTTCCTCAATAAAACCAGAATCACACCGTGGACAGGTGTAGTCCTACAGTGAAAATACAGACAACATGTAACATTTCGACCCCCTTGACCATCCAATGTCATAGAGGGGGGGTATGAAAGGGTCTGTCACTGTCAAATTCAAGAAGCTTCCCGTTAATTGTTGAGGCGGGGAGGCCGTTGTGGAACCTTACACATTCAATGACGCATACAGAACACTGTATAACGTTACTCTTCTACATGAAAAATAAAATAGCGATGCAATTTATCCTACTAGTTAAAGATCCCTGATATGAATATGCTGCTAAGGTAACGCGAAAGCTTCCTGAAATCAACCAACCAGAACATCAGTGTGACTAACGGTCTGCTGTGAATCATATGTACATACAGCTAATGCACTAAGGTCAACATCGCCAATACACACATAACAACCTGATTAAATAAGCGGTCAAACGATGAAGACCATTAGTGTCGATATTGGCTAACTAGCGTAGCCGAAGCAGCGACGTGTCGGCGTTACTAACGCTAGCTAACCTAGCAGCGTAGACCACTCTCGACGTGAGCCACCGTATATCACGCATCGCATCCATATCCTTTTAACGTTCATTCAAAAGGCCAAATGTCATCGAGGAGGTCCTTACCGGCAGACGCGGACTGATCTCTAATGAACACCGGTGACAAAAAAACCGGCAGGGCCGTGGGGAAGCTTCTGCCATTTCTGCCCCTGGTACTATGCGCTGGAGACGGGTAGCGGCGAGGGACAACCGTACGTTCCGCGACGGTTTTTTTTTTGTTGTTTTTTTTTTAGCGGAAACGGAAACGCGCCGCTCTGTTGTGTCCGGGGATGGAAAGGTTTACTAGATAGCAGTTAGCTACCCTTCGTTGCCTACTGGACGATTGGTTAAATCAAACGCATCCTCTGGTGGTTGTGTTGTCCTGCTGCTACGACCATGGAGTCCGGTGATCCGGGTAAGTCCTCGACGGGACTGAGACCAGAGCGATTTGGATTAAATGCGGAATACTACCGATGTTAGCTGGGTGGCTAAACTCGTACTCATACGCGTTTTTAGCAACACGTAGCGTGTAGATCTCAAACAATAGGATGATCGATACATGTGATCAATTGTTCAGATCTTTTACCTTACGTGTCTCTTGATTGCCAACACATGTCTTTGCTACACGACTGAATGTGCATTATAGTTTTGTTGATGGACTTGAGCAGGGGAAGTAGTTGTCTTAAAACGCAAGTTCTATTGTATTCATAATGTAACTTTACTCAAATATTTTGGCAGGGCGTGGTGGAGGCTGGAAGTCCAGGCCTATAAAAACACAGAAAAACAAAATGAGTTTGAACATCATACGACAAGAGGAGCTTATAGCTCAGAAGAAGAGGGAGATTGAGGCCAAAATGGCAGAACAGGCAAAGAAGAACGTGCAAACTCCGAGCAAACCATTGCCTCAAAGGTAACAAAATTCTGTTTGTACTATCCTACCAGTACTTTTATTATCACGATTATTATCACTATTTCCTAAGTACAGTGAACATGGGGATTGCATTGATGATAATAATCTATTTATTATGGGGGCGTTATCTCGTCTTACTGAAAATGCTTCACTATTATAGCCAGGACTGTTTAAAGTTAACATGTTTAATCCCTTCTGATTGTTTCAGTTCTCCTAGCTTCCAAGGGCCTTCCTCAAACAAGTTTGTAAACGATGGAAGCTTCCTACAGCAGTTTATGAAGTTGCATAAGGACAAACCAGGCGCATCTGGTTAGTGCATACGCTCTGACCTACAGCATGCAACAATAACATATATTGTTGGTAGAATAAGCCAAAACCAAAACATATTGTCTATGGATAGTATACAATTCCCACTTAATTATGTGTTTTTTTTAAGGTTCCAACAACAGTGAAACCAAAGGTGCTTCTACCCCAGCCGAATCACCAAATTCACAGCAGAAGAAAAGCATTCTCATTGGCAAACGCCCGGGCCTTGGCATCACTAGCATGCTAAACCAATTCAAAAACTACTCCCAGTCCAAGAAGAACCCTGTCCTTAGCCAGAGGCCTAGTGTGTTTTGTTCACCAGATGGTGATGAGGATGAAGAAGAAGTAGACGACTCCAACTTCCTAGAGATGAAAGGTAATTCAAGGCAGGGTTTACCAGTGACAACCACCACGGCTTGGAGTGGGTACAATTCACCCTGTGAACGCCATTTTTACATACACATGTAAATGGTAATGGTACTCATAGCCTGCTTAAAGTCTCTCCCCCAGAGGACCCAGACACCAGGCTCATTCTCGACAAGATGGCTTCATTTGTGGCAGAAGGAGGGGCCGAGCTAGAGAGAAAAGCCAAGGAGGATTACAAAGACAATCCTGTTTTTTCGTAAGTCTGACAGATTTTTAACCACTCCCATACATTTACTGCAAGGGTTCAAAATCAACTTTTAGAATTTTGTCATAAATAATTGGTTGTGCCTTTTTGTGTTTCTTAGGTTTTTATATGATAAGAACAGCAGAGACTATCTCTACTACAGAAAGAGAGTTGCAGAATACAGAAAGGACTTGCCAAAACCCAATACGAAATTGCATAATGGTAAGTGGATCTTTGCCCTCTTCCTTACATGTGTGCACTCTCGTGTTGTAGTTTATAGCATATAGTTTTACACACTTTGCATGTTGAAAGGTTTCAGATGATTTTCAGCTGAAATCAAAGGTATCTAAAATCATACACCATCACACACCATCATCAACATTATTAGATGTAATGGTATACATGTAATGCATTAGAACCTCCCTGGGCATTACATATGTTCCACCACAGAAGTAAAGCTTTAGCTCTGTGCAGTTCCCCATTCACCACCCATGTTCCCCTGCTCCTCCCTCCTCTTCTTATCCCCTACTGGCTGTAGACTGGTGGTGTTTGAGGGCCAGTTGAGCACAGTACAGTAGTAGAGTGTGAGTTGAGCCCCAGTACTGATAGGCTGCTTAAAGTCTCCCCCCCAGTGGACGAGGAGACCCAGCAGGTGGCTGTGAAGCTGGCAAAGTACGTGGCAGAGGGTGGCCCCGAGGTGGAAGCCATTGCTGCGGAGCACAACCGGGACAACCCTGCATTCAGGTTAGTCTGTTTCCACATTTCAAAACTTTTTTGTGTTGATGTTTTGTGAGTGTAATTATAATGTTATGCACCCTCTCGCAGTTTCTTATATGACCACCAAAGCCCAGCCCATCGCTTCTACAAGGAGAAAGTGGAGCAGTATCGTCAGTCGAAGGCTGCCCAGAGTCCTCCGGCGACAGCAGAGGTGCCGGAGTTGGTAATCCAGCGATCAGCTGCCCCACCTCTGTCCGTGGTACCCCCGCCACCGCCACCAGCCCGCTACCTCTATGTCCCCAACCAGCTGGGCTCCACGCCGCTACCCCCAAATCCAGAGGCCATGCCCCCACCTGTCAAACGAAAGAGGAAGAGTCGATGGGGATCTGAGGATGACAAAGTGGAGTTACCCCTTCCTCACATCGCCGTCCATCAGGAAATTGAGATTCCAGATCCTAACACACCCTCACTCTCTGGTACAAGAATGTGTTTTATATACATCTATAAACACTAAGCATAAATACAATACAAACATATAACATAACATAATTTTATCTTGTATAGCTGCAGTTAATATCAAAGGAAAATATACTGGTTATTAACTTATAATGCAAAACTAGAATGAACTACCTGATATAGCCTTAATCCTTACAAATGAGCAGCACTTTAAGATCAGATGCCTACATACCTACTTAGACGACAAATCTAGAACTGCAAAGTAGTGTGTATATTTACTTTTTACGTGCAAATGTACTTTGAACTAAGATCTGGGTTTTTACATTCCAGTTCAAGAGCTGAAGGTGTTGGGCTATAAGAAGGGGAAACCTTTAGGGCTGGTAGGAGTGACAGAACTATCTGATGACCAGAAGAAGCAGATCAAAGAACAGCAAGAGGTGTGACAGAATTGAACTTGAATTTCAGTGCACGTTTGATGAGATCTTTAATCCTAGACCTCCTTGATGTCCTGACCAAATCCGCTGTTGTGTTCTTGTACTTCCTTCACAGATGCAAGAAATGTATGATATGATAATGAAGCACAAGCGTTCAATGGCAGAGATGCAGATAATGTGGGAAAAGGCTGTGAGAGACCATCAGCACGAGTATGACAGCGATGAGGAGGTAGACCAACAGGAGGGTACCTGGGAACATCGCCTCCGCCAGATGGAGATGGAGAAAACGAGGGGTAAGATGGCCCTTCAACCGCAGTACCTTTGTTCATGCAGAGTCAAGTTACCAAGCTAATGCAAGGCAGTTGACACCGGTTAGTAATTATTTAACTTTTTTTGCCAGAATGGGCTGAGTCTCTGACTGACATGGGGAAAGGGAAACACTTTATCGGTGACTTCCTGCCACCCGAGGAGTTGGAGAAATTCATGGAGACTTTCAAGGCACTCAAGGCAAGTTTCTCTCTAACTTTCTCTTGGCAGGATTTTTTTAGCCTCACCCCTGAACATTATTTTTGGTGCTAGTGTGGGTGTGCGAAGGAAAATGAAATATCGACATTCAATGCGTAGAAGCCATGTCGGGTACATCTACCAAATCTCCAGGTTCTCTGATGCAGAAAAGTCTGAGATCACATCCCATGTGAACTACAAACATGGCAGTTCCTGCATGTTCCCTTTATGGTTTATGGCCCAGCACACCACCCTGTACACCCACCCTAGACAAATTCAATTTGATTATGAATAAATTCTAGTTCCACATAATCATTCTCCATTAATTGCAGGAGGGCCGAGATCCAGATTACTCTGAGTACAAGGAGTTCAAGCTGACCGTGGAGAATCTTGGTTTCCGGATGTTGATGAAGATGGGGTGGCAGGAAGGAGATGGATTAGGTTCTGACGGACAGGGCATCAAAGCACCCGTTCATAGGTGGGTTCAAAGTTCTTCGAAAATGGCCTGTCATTACATCTATTTGACGTTATAAGACAATTCAGCGTTGATCATTTACAAACTTAATACAAATTGTGGATCTTCCAGGGGAACCACAGCTGTGGATGGAGCAGGATTTGGAGTGGACCGTCCAGCCGAGCTCAAGGGAAATGATGATGAATATGATGCTTTTAGAAAGAGGATGATGCTTGCCTATCGTTTCAGACCCAATCCACTGGTAACTACGAGTTTATTATTTGATTGACTCAATTTAAAAACGGTTTCGTTTTTCATATTGGAGATTTGCATAGAAAGGGATTTTTACAAAGTGCTTGTGTTTGTTGTGCTTTTGTTGTACAAACAAATGTATTTCTCTTCTCTCCACAGAATAATCCTCGTAGACCCTACTACTGATTGTGTGTGTGTGTGTGTGTGTGTGTGTGTGTGTGGTCCAAGTTCTCTTTACTAAAGTTACAATTTTATCCATTTTAAGAATACGTTTTCATTACTAAAACTTGGCCTGGATATCATTTTGTTTGTCTCACATTTTGTGCTAAAACTGTAAAAGATGTGCAAGACTCTTGTCTCTTGTTAGTTGCATAATGATGAACCTATTGAATTTGAATACTTCATTCAAACTAATTTACACAAGCCATTTCACGTGAACGATCTCCTTTTTATTTATAAATCTCCTTATGTTACTTTGATTATCGCCACATGTTGACATTTCCCCCCTCCTTCTTTATATACTCCAATGAAAATAATAAAAAGGTAACTCACTCAAAATAAATGTCATTGATCAATCTATACAGTGTAAAAATGTTGATGGGTTTTATTTGCATGCATGCAATGAGTGACTAGTGTTTGGCTCCCAGCTGAAAGGCAAGCTACTGGGTTTGATCCCCAATGTCCTTAGTCTACCTGTAAGCATCCTTGAGCAAGCATGACCCCTACCTGCTGTTTAATGACATTTATCTGAATTCACTGCAGGGTGCTTTGGATAAAAGCGTCTGCTAAACGACTACATACTAAAGTAGGCTACCAGTGACCATAAAGCCCCGGTTGTCCGTTTCGCGTTGGATTTTGAACACATGAATATTCAGATGTTTCCGTTTTGTGTCGCGCTATCTACATGCGGTTGTAGAGTTGTGAAGCCTCGAGCAGCCAATGGTAAGCAGGGTAATAAGGAAACATGTGAAATAAGACCTTCACTTTGCCATTCGCCTGGGTCCACTGTTTAAATATAACTCAAGTCCCTCTGCTGCTGGATACTACAGATGTCAAGCCAAGGGAGAAATATATTGGCAATTTTGCTGTTCGTCTAATTCAGTTTTATATTTAAGCAATTGTCCAAATGTGCAGGTAGACTACGTTATGGTAAGAAAGTTTACCTCTAACTTCGAGTGTTTCCAGGACGTCTGTTTGCTTAGTTAATAGCAATGTTTCACGGACCACTCTAAATAAAGGTTGTACGATTTACCAAAATTATTTGCTACAGTATACGGTCTAGAAATCTTTTTTTTGGTGAAAATCCAAACTCCTCCACCCGTCGTCCCCGTGTCTCTCATCCACCAGGAGAGGTTTGACGCATAACGTGAGCCTCCGTCAGGGGGAGTCAGGGGAGGGAAACAAGATGGCGACCACTTGAGTAGCAAGAGTAACATGAAGGGACAAAACAATCTTAGTCGTATCTCATTATACAATGAGAGCAACTGCCGCATCAAAGACGTAAACGAGCCAAACGCGAAAGAAACACTTTGCAACCGGGGACGTGATTCCTATGGATTAAGGTGAGATGTTTCCCTGTGACTCTAGTTAGCATGGAAAGTAGCCGCCTAGCCTGCTAGCAACTCGCATTGAAATCCGAGCAGCTCGCAGCTGCTCGGTGTGTTGGGTTAGCCTGTGCAGCTTTGTTCAGCCGGCTCGCTCCTTGTGTGTGAATGAGTTGAACCATAACGGCTGGGGTTGACGTTGCTCTCCGGTAACCCGGAGAGCATCAGAGACGTCTCCCTGAACTCCTGAGTCTCACCCGGAGGCTGCTGCACCGAGTTAGCCTGATAGCCGCCAGCCACCAAAGTTGCCTTGCTAGCGTAACACCACTCGACTTGTAGACGACGTTTCCTTTATCGTTTTCATTATCGTGATGTTATTGTCGTTTGAACTTGCTATTTTAACCATTGTTTCGATTTAATACGATACGTTGCTCTATACATCTGCGTGAATCTACGAAGGGTAGCAATGTTGCTATTTCATTCAAGCAGACTGAGCTAACGAGCTAACCGTGTTGACCGGTATTATCAACATGGAGCAGCTTAAACATAGGATAGAACACATGATATAACATATGATGGCCACCCCGATCTGTGCTCTATGGTTAATACATATTTAACAATACAACCCGAATGAGATGAATCAATTCTAATATCAGGTCAAGGGATTTAAACGTAAACAACACCCTCCATGGTGGCTTGTGTAGCACCTGTATTTACACACTGTGTGCTAATATCTTGTCATTGTTTTTCTAGGCACCAAGAAGGAAGGTTACCCGAGAATGGTCGCTGATACCAAATATTTGACTGGATTTGCTGCATCTGTTTGGTGTATGAACCTGTGAGGCTCAACTCGGTATTTTGAGCCCTGTGATCCGGAGAGAGAGGGGGAGCGCGTTGAAACACAGCCCAGATGTTGTGTTGTCTGGCTTTGGAGCAGCGCTTGCTGCCTATGCCGGACATGCTGTGGCGTTAGTCGCTAGTGGAGAGGACTGAGGACTTAAACAGAGAAAACATCTTCTGCCCAGTTTTGCTCTGCTCACTTGCACTGCTAATGTATGCGTTACATTAAATGTCCACAGCAGGCTGATTTTATTTTTTTTTTCTCTCTCTAAGAAACACCAACACTAAATTTAGTCTAAGTTTTTGTAGCTGACAAATCCAAAACTCCTCCCTTGAGTTGAGGTTACCCTTGCGTTTACAAATAGGATTGAACCCTGCGTCCTCTCTTAATACTCAAGCCTGCCTTTATCCTTTCTCTACCCAATATTTTATAATTATCTTGCATGCTAGCCTGTGGAACAAAACATAGCCAACTCGGAGATGAAAGGTTACCAGTGGATTACTCAACTTCGCAACAATCAGAATAATTTGTAAAGGAACCAACCAGAACCCGGATGCAACAGTTAGGACTGGCCTGCATTATTTCCTGCGTGTAACGTTTCTGTTCTACGTTCCTAGTGGTGTTGTCCTTTACATACTTTGCAGCTCAATAGGAAAAAAACTCAACCTACTGGCCCATTCATCATGAGTGCCGGGGAGCTGCAGCATCTGGACTACCTTACTGAAAATGAACTAATGGGGATGGATACTTTCATCCACCGCATTGACTCAACAGAGGTGATCTACCAGCCACGCAGGAAGAGGGCAAAGCTGATTGGGAAGTACTTGATGGGTGACCTGCTGGGGGAGGGGTCGTATGGGAAAGTAAAGGAGATGCTGGACTCAGAGACACTGTGTCGCAGGGCTGTCAAGATACTGAAGAAGAAGAAACTGCGGAGGATTCCAAACGGGGAAGCCAATGTGAAAAAGTAGGTGGCTCTGTATTTCTCCATTTGCTGAACTTTTCCTCTCTATTTTTCTATGTTTTTTTTAAGTTATGGTTACAGTGAAAAATAATTCATTTACAAATGCAGGTCTCAACCAGTCTAGGATGCTAAAGGGTTCAGGATCAGTAACATGTTTTTGTTTGATTCACAATGTCGGGCCAAGATCAAACTCGGCCACAAAATAAAGCTCAATGATGTGACAGTGAAGGCACATTAGATGTGGGACAAATGCATAAAGAATGACACATAGTAAATCACATTTTATGCAGAAAGCTGGTCATTCTGTGCGAGTGTAACCATGTAGCTCTGCTGGAATTGACGCCCAAATATTCATGATCTTGTTAAAAGCCTTGGCCTAATGCTAAATTTAGAATCTGGGAAAATCTAAAATAATCCTATTAGCCCCACCCACTATTTATTTTTTTAATCTGAATGCTATACTAAACAAATACTTTATTGTTTTGGCTGTACAAATAGGGTAGTGGCTGCACACTCCTAATAATTGAGTGTAAACGGTAGGTCTAATTGTATACAGTAGCTACAGTATCTACACTGCTGTGTTGTACACTATTGCATCATTGTATTGTATTAATTATGGTGAACGTTTGCCCAGCACAATTGTATTTCAACACCATTGTATCCCTGTCCTCTCACTGATTTAGTCTTTACCTCAGCATTTAGCTGATGTGCATCTATCTAATTGACTCAACTGTGTTCCCACTTTTTATTAGTAGCCATGGTTTTAATCACACATAGTTGGTTAAATATTCTTCAAGTTTTCGCTGTGGGCCTGTGCTAAATTCAGAGGAAGCTTTAGCAACTGTCAAATGAGTTCACGCCGAGAGAATAGAGATCTGTGATGTGTTTTTAGGCTGCAGCTCAACCACTAGAAACAAGTCTCCCAGCACTGCTTGGGGCGTGGTGAAATGTGTATTTCTTGGGTCCCTTTTCATTAGACTTTGATGGGAAATCAATTTGATGTTTCATATGCTGTGGCTAAAGACCATGATTATCTACTACACATCTTTCACTGTACTGGTTAAGCAGCCAATGTTTTTTCTGGCTACAGACGTAATATGTTGCTAGTACTACTGACTTTATCTTGACCTACATCTGACACCGTTGGGAGGCCTACTGTAGGCTATGTCATTTCTGTTTGCAAAGGATGAGTCCCACCACCACCAAGG
The DNA here is from genome assembly GCA_900302345.1 of Melanonus zugmayeri. Taxonomy (NCBI): domain Eukaryota; kingdom Metazoa; phylum Chordata; class Actinopteri; order Gadiformes; family Melanonidae; genus Melanonus; species Melanonus zugmayeri. Next base: position 2,382 of record OMKN01013562.1, on the reverse strand, counting down.
CCTGGATGGGGAAGGAACCATCCCCAACATCTCCTGCTTTCGATGCCTCTGGAACTGACTTGCTCACACTCGTATTATGATATTTAAAACTATAGCAGTCCAGTTATTGAGGTAGCTACTATGGAATGCAAGCAGTGCATTTGGCAATAACAAGCAAGGCCTGAACTCTGAACTGGCAAAACGTCTGCAAGACTTTGCCTGTAGGTGCCTTTGGATCAGGGAGCAGTTGTTTTAGTGTTGGTGCAGGGGTTGTTTCCATTTTGCTGAGTGGGGAAATCCTTTCAGTGGGGGTACTTGCAAACTGAAGGCAAACAGGGTCATTTGAACCAGGAGACTGCAGAAAGACTGCAGCAAGCGCAATGCTCTCGTAAATGCTGACTGTCCGCCTTCTTGTTTGTGTGTGTTTGGTTCTTTTAAAAGCAGTGTTTAGCATTATCTGTCAATTTTCAGAGACTTGGCGTTCTTTGTTTTCTTCTTAGTTGTTAAAGGTTGATTCAAGTTTGTGTGTGTGTTGGGGTGTTTTTATCAGTGCCGAGAAACAAAAAGTGGCATGACTGAGAATGCCTGATAAAAGATAAAACCCTACAACCATTGTGCGAGAGGCCAGTGAGGTCGGCTACACAGGCAGAAAGCAGCCACTCTAGTGATCTCTAAATTGTCTGAGCTATTCCTTGCCGATTTAACACGAGTCACAGATCTGGAGTAGATGTAAACACAGGATGACTGCATTATTGCATTTCTTTTCTTCAATAACTGTCGAGACAAAAAGCATACCATTTTTACTCTGGTTCATGGCCCTGCTTCTATTTTCATTTCAGCATATTCTCTAAAGCCTGCAAAAGTAGTAAATGGATATCAAATGCATCATTTTGATTCCATTATAGGTGATGTGCATAAACATTTGTATTATGTATTGAGCTAACAATATTTCAATGAGAACACCTGATGCAAAAACATTTTGCATCAGGTGTTCTCATTGAAATATTGTGCCTTCAGAGTATTTAGAAAAGCCCTTCACAAACAATGCATTATCTAGGCCAACTCTAATGACAATAAATATATTTGGGACCTGGTGGTTAATATTTTGTAAATGTCCATGTTGTTACCAATGTTATTTGCCATCTAGTTACTGTTTGAAGGTTTTTTAAGCATAATATCCAACCTCATTGTTTTCTGTGATATTTTCATTTACAGGGAGATTCAGCTGCTAAGAAGACTCCAGCACAAAAATGTGATTCAGTTGGTGGATGTGCTGTACAATGAAGAGAAACAGAAAATATATCCTTTTTGTGTGCGTGTGTGTTCTGATTTTAATTACTGCATTGGGTTCCTGGTTTTTGGAATGACTAAGCAGTCTGTTCTGCATTATCCTTTGGCGTTTTGCTTTCACATACTTCATCACTTTACAACATTACATATTTGTGTATTTTGATGATAGTTGTTGCATTATAGATTGCCCACATCATTAAAGGTATTGTTTGTTTGGTTTAGAATATCCCCTTGACTCTCTTGACTTACGTATATGGTGATGGAGTATTGCGTATGTGGGATGCAAGAAATGCTGGACAGCGTCCCAGAGAAAAGGTTTCCAGTATTTCAAGCTCACGGGTAAGTCTTTCTTTCAGTCTCTATCTATTCTTTCTCTCTTGACTCTCTCCCTTCCCTGTCTATTATTAGTGTAAACCTTTTTTGTTGCCTCTACTCTAAGTTTAGATTCAGCACCGCAGGGCCTCTCCAGAGGTTGTGAGGGGATTTCTCGTCAGTATTATGAATCCTTGTTTGCCAGTACACCAGTGGTAAACTAGAAACTGTTTATGTGAAGGAATTTGATTTGTTGTTGGTTAATCATATATAGGTATTTGTTTTGTGCAAATACACAATATTTTGCCCATTCGAGTTTCCCCTCATGCCAATGTTTACCCCCTGTGCCCCTTTCTCTTTCCTATTTTGTGCTTTTTCCCTACTAGGTACTTTTGCCAACTCTTGGATGGCCTTGAATATTTGCACAGCCAGGGAATAGTTCATAAAGACATAAAACCAGGGAACCTATTACTGACCACAGACGGAGCTCTGAAGATCTCTGACTTGGGTGTAGCAGAGGTGAGTTCACACTGAACACAGCACTGTATCCAGCACTATCATGAACAGGAATAACAGGGCCGCTTGCCCTCTGTTCAAACAAACTCAAGTAAACACTTCTGTCTACCAATGAATACTGTGAATATCCCCCTTGAATATCTGCTTGTATCCAAAATGTCTTGCAATACCATGAGTGCATACATTCTTGTCCCATTGGGAATAAAACCCCTAACCCTGGCACTGTTAATGGCGTGCTCTCGCAGTTAGACAGGATAAGAGCAAGGATAATTTATTGTTGGTTTT
>OMKN01013559.1:8930-32200 GCA_900302345.1 Melanonus zugmayeri | reverse complement strand
GATTTCTAAACAGACTAAAAAAAACATGGCAAAATTAAAATAAATATTTTCTTTATTAACATGTGAACAATGTGGCCTATGTGAACAAATCAGTTGTTCAAGAATTTGTAATCAAATTGAAAAAAATGTCTCTTGTGAGGCCATTTTTTTTTTAAATCAAATTGAAGGCCATCCCTGAAAAAAAACTTTAAAAAAGGTGTAGCAATGTCTCTGCTACGGATCAGGGCGAGCAAGTAGGAAACCGATGGCGGGTTTAGAGTTTCCTTATTTACCGAACAAAAGTGCCGAACCAACATAAAGCTCAGTAGTTAGTAGCTTAGTAAACGCTACTAACTACGAATCTGATGAACACATTTTTTGAATGAACTGATTCTAATGATTCACTGAAAAGAACTGCTTTGCCCATCACTAACAATGACATCTCTATGGTGATCTGTTGCACGCGGTAAACTGAGTAATGTGCGCATTCTGGAAAGTGAGGAAGTATGGAGCCCCTTAAAGCATTTTTTTAATCACGATTTTGCGGTTCAACCATTCAGCCCTACCTCAGACAACACCTGACTTACAGGTCGCTGCCATAGAATATTATGCAATAGGCCAAAATAACGAGCTGTGATTGGACGACGAGGACGCCAGCAATAATTCCTCACACATATTAACACCCATGAGTTAAAAACAAAACTGCTCTACAACACCCTAAGTTGTTCCAGTCCCAGTTTAAACAGGCAAATTAATGATTTGCATTATATATACTGTACATCCGTTTGACCTACTATCCCATGTAAGCACACATTGACGTTATATTTACCTAAGGCTACTTAGTCAACACTAGAAGCCAACTCCATGTGTCTGCCTGACAGGTTAATATGGAGAGAGATAGGCTGTAGCCTTCAGGGCAGACGTCTTGTAATGACATTACAAGACTCCATCTATGGAGATGCTTTTCAAACCTGTCCTGTTTGCTTTCTCTGTCAAGAAAGTGTTGACGGGATAGTGTGGTGGAAAATACATGCATTGTACTAAGAGATGTTGACGAGTGTCTGACAAACGCCAAATGCTCGGTTCTGGTGATCATTCATTGGTCATAGGGCCCGTTTCCATCCCAGGGTCATGATAACAGAAAGAGTTTCCCTTATCTCTGACGAAGGAATGCTCTGGGAACTAAGGCTTATAGCTGGGGCATTGGTGTTTTTAATTCAGACTTCTCTCAGCAAACTCTCAGCGGAGGTGTTTTGCTCTTAGATCTCTGGACAGAGCTCTGGTCTATTGTATGTGCTCAATAAATGCTACGAAAATATATTCCTATTGCATTGGATGACTTTATTTAACAGCAGGTCGTTTTGCTCAAACTATTCAAAGGTCAACGTGTGTATGCAGAAATTCCCACCACAATAGCCTTTCAATTTTTAACCGCTGTAGCGTGCCAAAATTGTCACAGAAGTACAGTGACTTCAATATCTCCCTCGTCGTGCACATAGGGCCCTGTAACAAGCAAATGGTTGTACTTGCATTCATGACTAAACAAGCAAAGTGGGAACTGACTTTCAGCAGTGTTGTAATGTTCTAGAGTGGTTACATGGTTGTAGCCAAGTAATATTAGGTTGATGGCGAGAACAGGAAATTAGAAAATTGTTTTAGAATTCAAGTTGCTGTAGGTATGATTTTTCTGTGATTGACTGGCAAGATGGATTCCCCCAAACCATCAGGGAAGAGATGCCCTGATTGGTCAGAAATACACCGGGGCAGTCTAAAATCTAAATTGGCTCATACAGAGGAAGGAGCAGTCAACTTGAATCACACACAGCATTTCACCCACTAATAGCTGACGAATGACTATGGCATTTATAACAAATTACACTCAAATTATAGCTCTTAAATCTTACCTACAGCACCTTTAAATGCCTGAATAGTTCAGCCATTTAATAATAGGCTGAATAGTTCCTGGAGGCATTCCTGCGAACAAAACACATATGAGGAACCAATGGAAGGCTAGCATTTGTTTTCTGTGCATACTTTCTGATCCCCGGTTGTAGACTTGCTTCATGGAGTCATAGAGGCCAATACGGACCGAGGCAAAGCTCATCTGTCTCTGGAGGCCAGCCACAAGACCACTGTACAGACTCCGGGGTCCCTCTGTCCGCACCATGGTGCCAATGGTCCCAAACACTCCCTTGTAGCGCACAGTCTGGCTCCCAGGGGACTTTGATTCCCCCTGAATCTAAATCAAACAAAGGTGTGTGACATATTGTGTTATAAATGCATATTGCACTGCATGCAGTGGCGGACTCAGGGGCGCCCCCCCTGGTGCCCCCATGGTTGAAAAAGCGTGCTATAGTGTCCTCTCTAGAGTAGTGAAAACGAGAGTGCCCTTGGTTGCCCTGAAAAAAATGATTGAGTGCCCTCTAGGGTGCCCCTTCATTCAATAAATTATGATGATGTGCCCTCTAGAGCAAGAAAATTCAATAACGTGTCTTAATGAGTGCCCTTTTAGTGGAGAACACATGGTGTTATAGTGCCCTATAAGGTGCCCTTACAATGCTCTAAACTTGATGTTCCCAATGGGTGCCCTTCCCACGGAAAAGGGTGCCGTTATGAAGTGCCCTCTATGACGTCTCTACATGACAGAGTCCCAAAGGGTGCCCTGGATGCAGTGCTTTACAGTACTGCTACAGGTGAGAAAACATGACGAGGGGCCCAATTAAGTGCCCCTCTAATGGAGAAGTGCCCCTCCAGTGGATAAGATGTGACGCAGTGCTGTCAAGCGTGTCCTTCATGTGTGAGAATGTGGGAAAGTTTCCTAATGGATGCCCTCCGGTGGGGAACATGTGATGTGGTGCCATATAGGTGGCCTTACAAGGCCTTAGTGGCCTGGTAGTCAATACAACCTCACCTCGATGTTTTGTCACAGGATTGGGATCAGTGTGAACTAACACTGACCAACCAGCTAGAATCAGTCACTCACAGCAGTAGTTTATGTGAGTTTGTCACCCCATGTGAAAGTATTATAATACTTGTCCAGCTTTTTTGTAAGATGCAAATGACCTAAACATAGCATGACTAATAACCAACATATCTATCCCTCTGTTTTACTTCGTAGGTGTTTGTTAAAGAAACATTTTAAAGGTTTATAGTTCCCTGTGTTTTTTTATCATAGAGGTGTGGTTATACTTTTAATCTGGATCACCTAATAACATAATGTTAATCTTAATAACACAATGTTAATATGAATAATGGATGAAGACTATTTCATCATACATGATGCATCATAGCTTTTTGCGTGCTGGTGGGGCCCCATGTCGTGCAGTAGGTGCCCTGTTCTTTTTTCAAACAGCCGCCACTGACTGCATGTATAGGCAAACAAACAGGTTTTAATGAATGATTACCTTCACACTGAGTAGCCTGCAACAGAATGTGTAAAGAGGAAATTAGTGAAAAAGAAATAAGAAGTGAGAGATGCCATTCTCACCTGGAGTCGAACTTTTGCCGTGTCCAGGGGGAAAGTGACCAAGTCCGCAACGCAAGCAGCGGTCCCAGCTCCAAAGATCTTCACGGTGGTGGTAGGGGGCAGGTGGTCTGCGCGTCGGACAGCCACCATGATCGCCGTTAACGCGTAAGAATTATATTTTTGTGTGAAAGTGGACGTGTTCACCTCTCCCGGGATTCCCGGCGCATCTGGAGATCACTTCTAGAGCAACCAGCCTATATCGATCAGAATAAGTTACTTAGAATGAAGCCGTTATTGTTATGCTAATTGACCACATATGTTTCTACATACCAATATACATAGAGTAACCTTCAGGTTTCAGGTAAAGAATAGTCTCTCCTTTGAATGAAAGATCCCTTTGTTTTTCCGCGGTCCATAAAAGGGCAACAATCCAGCATACCACTGAGAACACACACACATGCACTACAAGTGTGACATCACTCAAAAAAAAGTTAAGCATAATTAAGCATTATTAAAACCAATTAACCTACCTGTTGTCTTTGAAAAAAAATAATCTAACAACAACCTGCAAAACAAGGTGCTCCAGTATTAGACTAGCGCAGCTCCTCTTGTGAAGAGGATCAGTCCACCCTGTCAACCCATACCAGGAGGCGGGCCTGTGTGTGTGTGTGTGTGTGTGTGTGTGTGCGCGCGTCATCTTCGCAATTTGCCCGTCATAACAGGTTTAATTCAATAATTGCTTTTTTTAGCAGCAGACACATCCCAACGAACTACCATAGCTATTTTTAGATTTAAAATACCGGAACGAAACAAATGGCGAACACTTGCCATTGTTTTTCACCTGAAACCACATCCATGTCCAACACAAACAGCATGGATGCGTGATATAAACGGTGGTCTGGTCAGTATTTGTTTCACCCAGAGCTCCATAAGAGCAGGACCTCATACGCACGGATCCATGAGCAGGACGGCCCTTTATAGCCCATGGGACCCGTTTGGAGATGGAACAAAAATGTCAAGAGAGGCTAAATGTAAATGTAAAAGAGAGGCGTGTGTGGGGAAACCTATCTGATAGCAATGCACTTGAAACATTAACATTCATTTATGTGTTGTGTTGCCTGATCAACAAAATAATCATGCTAAATCATGACCAACAAATCTAAACAAGTTTATTCCTTGCTTTGTTTTTGGTTGGTCTTCTGCTATGGGTGTGACCTGACTGACTGAGGTTGAGTATAATTAAAATTGTACCATTCTGTACACTTGATAATTCAATCTTGGCCACAGATGGAAAACCAGTTTGTCAAACACTCCCCAAGGAGGTATCCAGTTAAAAACACGCACACAGCAAAGCTTTCTATTGTACACATAAAAAACAACATTTATTTATAAAAGTACAAATATTACACTTAATGTACATGATTATACATATATTTCAGTAAACCATTTCTGGTTTACTGAGCAAAAACGTTACTGGTCTTCACTAAAACGAGCAGCGAATATTCTGGCTATTCGTGCAGTCTCTCGTGTCTTCAGGGATGCTGCTGGGATGGTAGGCCTCAGTCGGGGTGCACGTCTCGGCCCCAGACCTCGGATTGCAGAACGAAGACCCTAGAAAAGAATGGTTTCAAGAGAAAGGAAAAAAGTTCTGGCCATTCATCATTGAAGCTTCTAAAAAGACCCTTTAGTTAAAAGAATGTTTCAGAAACCGTCAATTTCATCTAAAGCAGCGAGATAACTTCTAAAAAGCCTAGGTGTACTTTATTTCAAGTGGCCTTGTGTTCAATAAATAAATCACATGAAAAAACAAGTCAGATAAACAGCTGCGTACACTTGAGGCCCAGGAGTACAGCTCTGGAATAAACAAGCCAACTCTAACTCAAGCCCCGCCCACTTCTCACACCCAAGGCTATATCTTCACACACCACCTTCTGAAATTGGAGCCTGTTGTGGCGGCGTGACGCAAGCAGTGCATTCCTGCCCTTACAATTTTCTACAGCAGGGTTACCCAGACTACTGACACCACGGCCACTGCTAGAGGAGAACACATATGTTTATCACTGCCATGGCGTCACCTATTTTAATAGTAACCCCCCAGAGCGTCCACAAACTCATTTAGGTCAGCCAAACACCCTGCAGCATGTAGGCCTACCTTGCCCAAGGACACTTCGGCAGGGAGAATGCTTGAGCATTTGAAAGGTTTGCATAGTGACTGGACCACAAGACATATTTCTCCAACAATGGCCCAAAGCAAACAGCACTGGTCTTACACATGACGCCAGTGCAAATATCAAACACCAATACATGATTTGTAATATATAACCAGCTGTAAGTGGGTGTGATAAACTAATCATCACAAACCTGTTTAATGTTATTGTTTTTTGTTTGACATTCTAATGATAATAAAAATGAGCTAATATTCCACTACTAATAATCTAATAGGATCAAACACTCATCCAAACACTGTCCAAACACGAGTTTTGTTGATGGCTTGTTCAAAAGAAAAGAACAATGGCGCACCCAACACAATGCAAAATAGGATACAAGGTCGTACACTGCCTCTCCTTCCAATGTTTCGGCATACAGCCCTCAGCAAGAAAGCATTCGTGAACTTTTGCTTTACATGGCAGAGTCATGCTCTCGTTGCATGAGAGCGGTTGTGTAATGGCTGTGTAGAATGTCGGTATGAGTCGTCACCATTCCTACAACGGCATGGATCCACTGTGTAGCAAGTACACCGACAGTACAGAGTGACTTACATGTAGCTGCTGTTGCTTGACGGGACAGAGGCATTGGGTCTCACACCAGACAAACCGCCCTGGACTGCTTTTCCGTTACATATTCAATAAGACTCGTAAAAGTGTAGAAGGCGAGGTGATGATCAGTACTCACCGGGTCAGTGGAGGGTGTGGAGAAGGTAGGAGCCAGACGCAGGGCCCTCATGGATGCCTCCAGATGATGGGACGGAAGGAAGAAATTAGGGATCTCCCCAAGCCCAGGAGAGCTTAAACTTGTTAAAGAAAATATTGAGTTTCAACTATTTCACCCCCCCGCCAGGATCAATAAAGAAAACTGAAGTCTGAGTTCAGTCCATCTGTACAGACGCTGAATTCAATGAAGGACAAACAACCCCTGCAATGTTAAAACCAGATACCAAAGACTGAGCAAGGATACGTTTGTGGTTGGTCGTCTGTGTGTGGAGAGGTCAAAGGGTCACTGGGGGCAGACAGAGTGGGAGAGTGAGCTTCAGAACGGGCAGGTGCGTCCACTGACCCCTGACCTCCCTGGTTTATCACACCAAGCCCTGGTTCCGCTTCCTTGGCTGAAGCCTGCAGCATCCTCTCCCCCTCCTCCTCCATCTCAGAGTCAGAGACGTCACTCTGTGATCCTCTGTGATCAGTGGAGTGGTCCCACTCACAGTGTCCACTCTCCTCCAGTATGGTCCCACTATAATCCTCCTCACAGGTTCCCTGGTGGTCCGGACCTTCTGCCCCTAGTCCCAACGGCCCCCCGACCTCCTTACCATGGGCTGGGTCTCGGAAACAACGTTCACCACCCTCTTCTGGAACCTCCAGGCTTTCCACTGAACTGAGTTCAGGGTCTGAGACGATGCTGGTCCAAGGGCTGGTTTTGTCCGTTAAAGAGGTCACCTCATTCAGGGGTCTGGGTTCCACCACCATCTCCTCATAGTCCCCATCACTATCATCATCATCATCTTCTTCATCACCGCCACCTGCTTCTTCCTCCTTTCTGCCACCTGTTCCATAGTCCTCTTCGTCTTCATCCTCAGACAGAACTGCAGGGCGTCGGTGAAGATCCTCCTCCTCGTCAGGCTGGGAGTCCCCAAGGTGATCGCAGGTCCTGAGCAGGAGTGAGGTGGGAGGAGACGGGTCCTCTTGGGGAGGTTCTGTAGCTCTCTGGAAGGGTATATGGGGGGCTTCCTTTGGGTAGGTTTCTGAGTTTCCCACCAGGGGGTGGTCACCTGGGGCCGGAGGAGACAAAGCACGGCCCTGGGGGTCAGAGGTGGTCGTTTCCAACTGCGGTCCCTGCAAACCTAGAAGGGATAGAAGTGGTGTGGTATTGAAAAAGTAACTTTTAACTACTATTTAAGTAGTTAAAAGCCTTCGCCGTTGCGCAGTCATGCATTGTTGTTGAGGCTGTATAAAAAAGGTTTGTTCGCCAATGTTTAGTAGCTGGCCCAGGTGGGCGGAGTTCCCCACACGTTTTACACTGCCTGCCAGGAATGTCCCATAAAAACTGAAAGTGAAATGTATAGCACCATAGCGCTGCTATGGTGGTGTACAGCCACTACCCTATTGTGCCCCCCAAGTTCGATCCCCAATGTCCACAGCCTACCTGTAGATATCTTTAAATAAGACTTAACCCCAGACTTACGAATACATACATTTGCTTGAGGAAAACACAAAACATGAACTCACCAGAGAGGATGTGGTTAACTTCTCCCACCAGCTGGCTGGACTTGAGAAGAAGCTGATGTGTACTAGCTTCTAGGTGCCCAGGTGGGCGGGCCTCGTCATGCCGGGAGGGGGGGTGGACGTACTCGCTGGTGGGTGGGAAGCCGGAGGTGGACAGCTTGCGGCTGAAATATTTCTGGATGTCGTCCAGCTCACTCAGGTTTTTCCTGAAAACAATAATACAAAAACCTTGTTAATGACACCCTCTGGCATAATAATGCGCATTTGTTTGATTTCTTCAATGTTTTTCTACCAGTGGATATTCAGGTGATCAATAAGGACTAATACCGCAGCGCTGAGAAGAGAACGGAGCTGGAGGGATGGGCATCACCAGCCACATGCTCCTGGAGACTCTGGTGGTAGAGACGCACGTTGTCCATGTGCTCCCCATGGCGGTCACCCTCCCCGGGCCTGTGGACAGTGTTCGAGATCAGGTCAATTATTAATACACATGTTTATTCCAGAGTGCTTATAAGAGGGTGCAGCTAGACAACACATATCTGGAATATGCCCTCTGGTTTCTGTCCCGTTTCCTTTTTTGAAGATTTGAAGCTGTTGTGAAACTAGTTCTGGAGAAACTAGTTCTGGAGAAACCAAACTTAATAACAAAAACATCTTGAGGCCTTTTTCGTTGAGTACATTGTTTTCCTCAAGGGAATACAACATCCTGGAGAACTTCCAGTTCTAGTGAGGTTTCAGATTCAAATCATGGACAACAACAGCTCTGGTAAAAATAGTTCATAAATAAAATGAAAGGTAAATCATGTAATCTTTTTTTAGATGCCTTATAAAATGTGGTTGGCCTATCAGCAAGTAATCTTAACTAGGTCTAGAAAATAAATGTTTGATGTTTTAAATGTCCCCACTGAATTACTAAATTAAAGTGGGGAGGCAGCCTTTACTCTCTATTCCTCAAAGTTGTGGAACATAGTCCAACAAAATCTGGCATTGGCACTATCTGGCACAGGGCTGGTACTGCCTGGCTCATCATTTGTTTGATCTTTAAATGATTAGTAGAATTAAAAGGGCTATTGCAGGTCTTATACGAATAAAGTTCATAACCATTGTTATTATCACCATGATGGGGTTACTTTGCCCCAGATCTTTAAACCAACCCCACAAAAACCCATCATAGTTTCATCCTCTTATAAGTAGATGAGAGTATGTGTTTGTGTGGTTTGGTCTGGTCTTGGAAACCTTTGGGAGAAGAGCTGGTCTATCCGGTCAGGTGAGGAGATCTTCTGCTCGGTGTAGCGGCTGAGGTGAGCAGGGAAGCTGCTGTATGTGGCAGAGGTCTGATAGCCCAGAGGAAGGCCCTGGAACAGTGCCTGATATAATACAACACATTCCCCGTCAGACCACTGATTTGTACACCACATTCCTATCAATGTCTTTGTGACAAAGAAACATCTACAACAGTCCAAACAGATTATCAATGTGTTCTGTAGATTCTGGCTAAAGCCCTTAACCAAATAGACATGCACGATAGCTCAGGGTTATATCAAGTCTACTTCAGGACCTACAGCCTGAATTATAACTAGATGGAAGAGACAAGAACATTTGAATTGAACAAGGCTGTCATAATGGGCAAAAAGGCTGTCCCATGTTAAGTAAGTAAATACTTGCTGGATAATGGTGATAATGTATAGCAATGTATAAGCATGCAGCCGCTACCAGACCTAAGACCTTTGGGCACCACCAGCCTTCAGAGAGGGTGAATGACCCAGCGCTGCCCTCACCGTTGAGTTGTTAGACCTCTGGTCGGTCAGCGGCTGCCGCTGCCCTCTGAGCTCCTGGACGTCTTTCAGCGGAGAGATGGACACCTTGAGCTGACCCTGACACTGGCCGCTGAAGTCTGTGATGTTGTACCAGCCGCACACCGACTGGAAGCCCGACAGCAGGGGGCACAGGTCCACGGAGGCGAACCCGATCACCCTCTCCATGTCTGCAGAAAACACCATCATCATCATCATCAACATAATCAGCTGAGGCGTGTACCACAGAGACACAGAGAGTCCAGTCAAACTCCCATTAGCCTACCTCCTTTGTGCCAGACTTTGAAAACCAGAGACTGTAGGGGGTCCACCAGAAGCTGCTTCGATAGCCTGTCAAACAATTCACAAGACATTAACGTGATGTTTTCCATTAGCCTGATATTAGACCAAATTTTCAACTCGTTACACTCCATTTCCATCTTCAGTCTGACATTGCCTCCACTCTAACCAATTTCTGTGGGGGAGGGGGATTCAATTTTCCTGAACCAATCACTAGAGACCAACGTATCCACCTGAATCTAATGTAATTTTAAGTCTACGCTGATGCGTAGCCATGCCAACATACTGGTTTTGCCAGGGTTTTAAGAGTAGAGCGGAGCGAAGTAAAAACAAACTACGATGAATAAATACCTTCAAGGCAGAGTGCTGTTCAAAGTAATTGGTACTTTCAATTTAGAACAGCCTCGATAGCAGCGTCTATCTTACCTATAGTGGATCCCAAATAAAGAGACTAAATTACATGTGCATTGCAACATATTGCGCATTTGGTTGGTGTATGTTTTGCGGGTGATCAACTAAGGATAATTGCGTTAATAACAACAGGTGCAAACAGCAGTATTGCGTGTGCAGGCTGGGCTGATTAACACCTTCCTTTCAAACGTATTAAATACAGACAAGCACCGCAATGAATTTCAGGTTTGGTAAATCCCATTGCGTGTGCTAAATTAACCTATTTGCATTTTCACCTCCCAGTATTTTGCACACTAAGGCACATACGCCCCATATTGCATTAATTACGGCAAATGTACTAAATGGACATTGCGTGTGGTGTTGCGCATTTAAAAGACACAATCCTCAGCGCACACCGTTAGTAGATCAGCTTGCACATTTGTTTGCGGGTGATTTTACACGTGCAAACCTTCAGTAAATCAGGCCCATTGTTGTTACATGTATTACACCTCCTTGGTTCCAGCACACAGCTCGACAACGCTTGATAATAGCTTGACAACAGTATTTGTCAATGAGCAGGAGAGGTCTGGGTTAAGCTGTGGACATTAGGGATCAAACCCAGAAACCTTCGGCTGGGAGTTGAACATCCAAGCCACTGCACACAATCCTGCCCCTATATCACTACTTAAAACTTGCAAAAGTGAATATTTCTCTGCCATGCACGACGTATACCTGCACTCGTGGTGGTGCTCCCAGACAGGGCAGCTGCTGTCTGCTATGAGAGGAGTGGAGACGGGCTGGGAGCAGTCAGTGGTAAGGTAGGACACACAGCAGCATGGCAGAGACCCACGAGACTCCGCCTGGGGACAGCCTGGTGGGGGAGACATGAGTCAGCTTCATTTGGTTGGATGCTGATCCGCCTCCACCAGGAGGTTATGCTGACTTGGACTGTTCCACATAAACAGCAGTAATAAGAAAACATATTAGCTGCTGATTGGGCAGAATTTCATGAAAGTCCATGTGGACCTCCACTAAAAAAAATCCCTGGATTTATAGTTTGCTGAATTGCATTGAAATACTTAATTAAGCCCAATCTTATAAATTAAAAGTAACATTTGTTTCAGGTTGGCACCCAACTTGTGGTGCCAACCTGAAACAAATGTTACTTTTAATTTATTGCGCAAGTTGGCTTGTAAAAGGCATCTATAAAAGGTTCCAACAAGGTGACAGGAGGCATCCTAGCGAATGAAGCCACAAGCAACAAAAAAGGCACAGAAGTTCACCTTTCAGACTGAGGTGCATGGCGCGGTCCACTGTGATGGTGACGGGGAAGGAGTCCTCTGTGGAGCTGACCCCAATCTGCTGCGGGACAGCGAGGTCAGCACCTGTGCAGCGATTGGTCCCCTCACTGGGCAGACCATGTGATTGGCTGGTGGAGGAGGGCCCTGGGTCTGCTACCTCTTCTATTCTCTGTAAGAGCTCCTCCTGGCTGTCGTCGTCGTCGTCGTCATCATCGTCGTCGGCAATGGCGGCAGGGGTCTCCCCAGGGAGAGAGCCTGTCGTCATGGTGATGTGGACCCTGAGTGCAGCACCACTCAGATCTGAAGCAGAGTGCCTGAACAGCGGGTAAACTCCTGTGAAACAAACCAAAAAAATAAACATTTGATATTCACATTTGATATTTCATCCCGAGGAGCACAACTATCCCCAGGAGCACAACTATAATTACATTTTTATTGTAGAATTTATTGTAGAATTTCCAAAATTATTCACACCACTGAGATTCTTCTTCTGCCCGGGGCCCTCGGCAAGAGGGGACAGATCCACAAAGGCGGACCCAACCAGCCGGTCCGTGTCATGGGGCCTCCGGGCCTTGTGCTTCCCAAAGGCCACCCACAGCTGGAGTTCCAGCCTCTCCTCGCGGAGGTACCAGAGCAGGGGCCGGCAGCGCCTCAGCCTCACCGCCCTGGAGCCCTGGAAGGTCACGGTGGCCAGGCGGACCCCCTCCTCTTCCAGGGCGGGGTGTCTGAGTGGGGAGCAGAAGGCCTCCTGGTCATACAGCTGGTACCGCAGGTAGCAGTAGGTGGAGCGCTGCAGACGGTCCTGTCCCGCCAGGAGCAGACAGTGGACAGGAAGCCACGCCCTGGGCATGGAGACGCTCAGAGACAAGGTTTCTGTGCTCACGTCTTCATCATTATCATCATCATCGCTGTCCCGTGGTCCGAGTTCCCAGCCCAGGCCTCGGGCGGCGGCAAGGACCCTCTCCCGGTCAGAGTGATGGGCGAAGCTGAGGGAGACCTCCAGCCCTCCAACCAGCCCCTGAGGGCCACTGGGGGAGCAGGAGTCATGAGACAGCTGAACGCCAAACCAACCGAATATACCTGGTGAGTTAGGGGAGAAACAAGAGACACGTTCACAGTATGAAGGGCAGAGCCTATGAATCATTATTATTACATGACAATCCGGGAAAACGTACCAGTTTTTTTGAGGAGATGACTCAGGGGAATTTTCACTGTTCCCAACAGCATGTCCTTAGATTTAGGTGTGGTCACCACTACAAATGAAAACAGTAGGCAAATACTAACCTTATGACGTGAATGTGAATCCAGCTGCCTCACAAGGTAAGGTAAATACACCTTTATTTTTAAATCTTATTGATTTGAATAAGTGGTGGTCATGATTCCTAGTCAGCTTGTGGGTGCTATGCTAACAGGTAGCACCAAGATAGGTAGCTACAACCAACCAGTGCCCACCTTTGGGGCTGTCCCTGTGCCAGAGGGTGAACAGGGCAGAGGCCTGCTCCAGCACCTCAGCCAGGCTGCAGGTCTCTCCGCTGCTCCGCTGGAGGTCCAGGTCGCAGGGCACCTCCGCGTGGTGCTCAAACTCTGGGCAGAATGACCTGGCCACCACGCGCGTGCTCCTGCACTCCCCGCTGGGCAGGAAGGAGAGCTGGGCTGTCACGTAGGAGTTAAGCCCCACGTCGGCAAAGTACTGGAACCTCTCGTCCTTCTCCGATAGCACCCTGTGTCAGGAGAGGCAGCAGTGGGGTTAGCTAGCGTAGCTGTAGGGTGGATGTATACACACGTGGAGATTTGATTTACTTTAAAGTTATGATGGGGAGACATGAACAACAGTTTAGAGCACAGATGTATTACCAAAAACAAAACTGTGGACTCCAAATAATGATTGGGATTCATTACCACACATGTACAGGTAGAGGGTGCTGTACCTTGCTGCGGCCTTCAGACCGGATGCTCTGTGCACCTGAATGTTCAGGGTGACCATGCGGGACATCCCTGCTCCTACTTGTCCAACAGCTCTCACAGGCCTCGGTTTGTACTGGATGTAAACTTCCAGCAGACCTACATCACAAATAAGGAGAATAATTTAAAAAACACTGGAAAGTGTATCTGCATAATGTTTACCTGTGTATGGGTGTTTTTATTGTAACGTTGCTGTACTACACCCAACCATATGTGTGTGTGTGTGTGCACTGCACCAATACCAGTTTTACAGTGCACATTTTTTTAAATTAAATAAAAATAACCCCCCCAAGAGTATGTATGGTGCGGTTACCTGAAGGTTGTGGCTGGTGATCTGCAGGACCATGGCTCCGGACCAGCGGCAGGGAGAAGAGCTGGGCCTCAGCCGTCTGCTGTCTCTGCAGGGTCACCATGGCACACAGCTTGGACAGGGGGAGCAGGCCCCTGGCCACCAGCTGCTCCCGCACGTTGGGATAGTAGTATCTGTAGATAGGTACATTCAGAAACAGGTAGAATTAACATGCGTGTTTAGCTAAAAAGCTAGTATAGTGTCATGGCCAGATATTCCAGATGGCCAGATATGGCCAGATATTCTTTAATAATTTTAGCTTTTTTATGTTTAGATGTTCTTCTTATTTTTCATTTTCTCTTTTTCAATTCTTATCACCATCCAGAACTTCTGCTGTGACACCCACATTTCCCATCTGGGATTAATAAAAGCATGGTCCAAAAAAAAAATAGTAGTAATCAACCAAGTGCTAACCGGCACCACACTTCAAACTGGACGCCCCCTTTGGTGGGCAGGCCCTGGCCAGATAGAGCACTGAGCAGCAGCCTCTGGACTGGCACCCCGGTGGGGGACACCAGTACGTGGCTCTCACTGTGGCTGAACAGAGGGTCTGGGACACAGAGCGAGGTGGTCGTACGGAACTGCTTTAGGTTCACACCTGGTGGGGGTAGGAGCCGGAAAGATTTTAAAAAACAAAACACAATTGAGACAGTTATAGAAAGCTTACATAGAAAAAAGAACTGAAAAAATAGATAAACATTTCATGATATTTGACTACTTTACATTTACATCTAGTCATCATGTAGCATTTTGCACTTTAATCCAATACGACTTACAAGTGAGGCTGAGAACAATCAAAGCACACAAACTTGGAATTGCTACAACAAAAAAGTTATAGTGCACTCTCATTTTCTTGAAAACAGAGTAGCCATAGGAATCCCTTAATAACAATGGATTTGACATTCGAATAACATTGGACTGAACTGTGAGATGAACCTTACTGCTCTCTATGAGGTCAGGGTCCAGGTTAGGAGCTGGGTCTCCTTCCTGTGAGGGGAAGCTGTACTGGATGTAGCAGTCGGCCTCCCCCCAGACAGTGGACTGCAGGGGGGTGAGACCCTGGACCTTCTCCACTCTCACAGCAAACAGATGCTCTATCATGGCCTCGTGTTGCACCGTGCTCGCCTAACAGTAGGACAAAAGGACATGCCAAGATGAAACGTCATGGGCATGCAGTGGTTTTTGCAGCAAATATATATGAGAACATTTGCACAAAAGAAAGTCAGAACAAAAGTGAAAACAAAAGAAAGAGAAATAAGAAAGTAATGCCGCTTTTCCACTGTCCAGCCCGGTACGGTACGGTACGGCACGCATACCTATCCTACCTGTACCGGGCCGCCAGGTACGCATTTCCATTACACAACAGACCCGTGAAGAGGGCCGGGAAAGTAGGAGGAGTTACTTAATATTAATAATATTATTAAGCGGAGTAGCGTCAAAATGCTGCAGAAACATGCGTTTCCTGATATCGATGTACCTGATGTACGTACACACACACCACGCACGCACGCACGGGCTGCTGGCAGCTGAGACGACTG
The DNA here is from genome assembly GCA_900302345.1 of Melanonus zugmayeri. NCBI lineage: Eukaryota > Metazoa > Chordata > Actinopteri > Gadiformes > Melanonidae > Melanonus > Melanonus zugmayeri. The sequence continues at coordinate 16,686 of OMKN01013559.1, read as the reverse complement.
CTGCTCTCACCCAGCAGCTCCTCATGTCCGAAAACGTCTGAGCAATTTTCCAAACAGGCGTTATTTGGATAAACTGACCACATATTCTGAAAATACATGGTTACTTTCTCGCCTGAGTTTGCAGTTGGCAGCCTGCGGTTTCAAAAGCAGCCGAACGCTCTCTCTCTTATGGGATGACGTATTTGTGACCAATCAGCGGTCTGCTCATTTGCATAACAGCAGTGGAAACACGAAAAGCACGGATGAGTACGGGTTCCGGTACGGCACGGCACGATAGTGGAAAAGCGGCATAAGTAAGAAGGAAAGCAGAAAGTTGCATAATGCCCACTCACCCTGGTTTGTGAGCAGGGCTGGTGGTCCAGCAGATGTACCGGCCGGGGAACATGAGACGCAGGGCTGCCCTCGTCGTCCCTCATGCGCTGAAGGGCTAGGATCTGCTCCGACCCACCCATGGCCAGCAGGACCCTCAGGTTCCCCTTACAATCACCAGAGAACATGTCGATGACCGGCATGGAGCCGTCCACCCCCAACACAGGGTACTGCGCCTGGAGAAGCAGCTGGCTTATCTTCGGATCTCTGGAAAAAAAATAAAAAATAAAACAAACAATCCTGATCTGGTCTATTGTACATTATCCCAGTTTGATAACTCCCATGCGTCTATAGTCACCTGAAGGACATGTAGAACTGATGCAGGGGGAGCTTGACCAGGCCCAGGACCAGGTCTTGCCCCGAGGTGCCCGTCCTCTGCCACACCTCGATCACCATCACGTTGTTCTTCATCCTCTCCAGCAGACTGGAGGTCAGGGCCACGGGGGTCACCTGACATACGAAAGACATGTCGGATTTAGATTTAGGATGGAAAATAAATAACGCTTGACAATCCTTGTTCATAAATATAATCTCATCGTAACTTTAATCAGTGTTATCTGCAAACTATTAGTTATACTAGTATACTAGTTGTATTTCAGCTTTACTTAATTTGCCTTCTCATACCCTTGCTTGAAGAGATATTTGATACTAATTATCACTATTCCTTTTTGCTGGTGTGTTTTGCCCATTTAAATTGTGTGCTATTTTATTGAATGAGGAAATTGCGATTGTGGGTTTTTTTCTGGTTTTAAGAGGTGTGTAAATCTGACACAAAGCAGATACAAATAATTCTGCTAACCTGAATAAAGTTGAACAAGGGGCTCCTCTGTCCCCAGCTGACCACAGAGCGGGCAGTCTCGTCTGACCCAAACAGCCTACAGTTCAGGTAGAAGTTTGGAGACTGCATGGGCCCACAGACAAACTCCTTCCCATCCGGGACCATGAGCAAGGCATGCAGCAGGACCTCACTGTCGTGTTCTTCCTCCCGGTACTGCTCTCTTCCATAGTGGGATTCGTGGGGACCGGGATGGGGATAGGTTCCCTGCGAGGCCCACTGGACTGCTATAACGGGGGGGACCGGGGAAGGAGGTCTGGGGTTGGGGTCTCGTCGTGGACTGGCTTGAGTATGTGAAGGAGTCCTGCACGTCGTAGCTGGTCCTCTTTTGGTGGAGCTGAAATCTTTGTTGTCTGCAGCAAGTTCCACTGACACCTGTGAATAAGAGGAGAGAGAATAGTGAAATTCCCAGTTACATATATTCAAACTACTAATTAGCATTCAATGCAAGCAGGTTAAGTAAATTAAGGTATTAGGGTTAACAAAACAAAGGCAAAAAAGTGTACTAATGCACATAACTAATGGATGTCAATGATTCAGTGTAGTAAATACGATATAAAATTAGAATACAATTTTTTTTTCTCCAAGTTCTTTATTTGTCAAATGCACAACAAAAACAGGCAGTAGAAGTAGAAATTCTTGAGTTCCAAGCTCTCCTCAACAATGCAGGCAAGTAAGATAAACAAGTCAAATTTAAAAGTATAAACTATTATCAAAGTAACTAACAAGAAGAGTAATAATACAAGTATTTTAAAAGTATTCAAGTGTAAATAAAAGCTAAATATATGTACAATGGATAATATATTATTTCCACTCTAAACATCACCTTGAGCGGGCCGATCTCCTGGGATTTCCCAACTCCGTCTGGTCTCTGTATGGGCAATGCGACGGACTGGCTGAGCTGCTCTCTCTCCAACAGGTAACGCAGTGGGTAAACAGCCTTACCGACCGGTACAGGCTGGAACAACAGAACAGGCGGTCACTATCAGTAGTTTGCGTTTGCGATGCAAATAAGCTTAACATCCCCTGTTGTGGAAACGTACAGCTATGTAATGATTTTTTTCCCATACCTTTTGTTGGCTTTTGTTACGGGAGTAGAGGTTAAAAACAACGTCCGTCTCCCGGTACTGTTTGAGGTTTTCTCCGTCGAAGGACACAGGAAACACACTTCGCTGCTCAAACGTCACCTCTGAAGAACAGAAAGAGTAAGCCAAACAAACATATCACTTTTTAGGACATTAAGACCCTAGATGTAGTTCGGATTCAGCCACACAGGCGCTAAATAATAGTAATTTTTTCCACCTACCTCCACCCGAGACTTTAGCAGAGACAGCTCGCGTCACCTCTCCTACTAGAGCGTTACTGCGAGTATGGCGACTAGAAAGAGGGGCCACAGGAAATGTGTACTCCACACAGTACGAGCTGGAAAAAAAACAATAGGATGTTGATACTCAACAATAAAGCACCATAATACCAAATAAAAATTAAAGAATGCAAAACATGCTTTTGCTACCATCTCTTGGTCGGTAGTGGCCTTGGGGGTCTCCCCTTTCCAGCGGTCTTCCTGGGGGAGGGAGAGGGGTGGCTCGTAGGGAGAGCAAGGGAGTGGAGAGTGACTCTGGCCAGATGGATCCGACTCAGTGCCTTCAGTTGGTCTGCAGCCACGCCTGCAAGGGTGTCCCCTTCTCCTGGAGATGGAGGACATTTGGCCCTGGGGCTGGAAGAGAGCCAAAACATTATCAACTAACAACTATGAATGTGGTGCATTCTGCTGTGATAAGTACAAATCATTTACTATGGATAGCCATGGCAGGCTTGTTCAATTAGACTCTAGACAGTATTATAAATGATCTTATTTTCAGAAAATACAAAAGCACACCTCAGTTGTTTCTCTTTATGTCCTGTGGAGGACTTTTCATAACTTTGGCTACGGGACATTATCTCCTCCACTTCAAGTTTGCTATCCGACATCTGTGGGTTACCAAGCAAAAAAACATATTTTCTCCATTCTGATACATCTTGAAATGACAGAACCATGTCATTGTCCTGATGTTGAATGTGTTCACTTACAGGGGTTTTGTAGAAGAGATTCTCCAGTAAGCTGTGGTCATACTGGGGGTCATTGAGCTCGCTGTCCAAACACACACTGCTGAGGCCAGACAGAGACTCGGGGGGAGAGACCGTGCCATCCCAGACAGGTAGAGATGTATTCAATCTAAAAGTAACATAATAGAAATAAAATTAAACACGTTTTTTATTCTGTGTTTATTAAACTGTAGGCACACACTAAACATCTGGAATAACAATGCCTCTGGTGGAGTTGTCGTTATTGCAACTGCTGTTTCTAATTGGCTGAAATTGGCGCCAGGCAACGTCACTTGCCAAACACATACTGCACCCAGGGTTTCCTCTACATACATTTGGCACCGACACTTCAAAATAATTGCCGCCGCTTCAGAATTGTGTTGCGCTCTCAGAAGCAGCTTGCCGCACCACTAATCCAAATCGCGAGTGAAATCCTCCCCCCGAATCAGAAACGAATCAGAAACAGCAATTTGCCTAACATGTAGGGTAGTTACCGGCCAAGTAGCAGATCCACAGCGTGGTTCTCGATTTCAGCGGGATGGCTGGAGCTGAGCTGGTCAGTGTTAGCCGTGTACTGGAGGCTGGAGTCATCATGGAGAATGTGCTGGAGGAACACACCATGAGCCGGAGATAACAACCTGGACGTAATGGCCGTATTAGTCTTTGTTATTGGTTACTTTGTACTATTTAGTCATCTTAGTAGACACATTTACCCAAAACGCAGCAAATTCAGATACAGGTTATTGTGGTGCAGGGAAGGGTTAGCCAACGGGGATCGAACCCAGGACCTTTCGGGCTGGGAGTCACACAACCACTACACTATAATGCCCCCTAATCTGTTAACCTGTACATTTGAATGACATTATGGATGTTAAAAGCTATGTATTTGTTTATTGAGCTTACTTGTAGGGCGGTAGGACATTGTCTCTTGGGAGAGGGAGAGGTGTGTCTTTCAGAGCTGTGTCCAAATCCAGGTCACATTGGAGAGCTGACTTCACCATGGCATTCCTGAGCTTGCTTCCACGCTCCAAGATAACTTAAAATAAAATAAAAAAATAATCAATAAACTAAATATTTGATCATTTACTTTGATACAGGATTTATATCTGCTGTGATTCTGCAGCACCCACCTGAGAGGAGGTCGGTGGTGGGCTGTTCATTGTGAGCTTGCGGTCTTGAGACAGCTTGCTTATGCTGGGATCCTCCGTCTGACATTGGCACCTGGTTCTCAAACGACTCCACCTTTCCTTTGTCTAGCTGGGCACTTTGGAAATACAAATGGTCTTTTCCTCTAAAAATACAGCGGAAAAAGTAGCATGCACTTAGCTTGGATGAATAGTTACAGCTATCACCGTCAAGAAAAACGTCTTTAATTTAAGAACTACAATGACGTTGTTTCAAAACTACAAAAACTACAATGACCTTGGTGTGTTTCCGCCGCTGATGGAGGAGGGAGCGGGCTGAGAGGACTGTAGTGGTGGCAGTGTGCCCAGCCGAGGTACTTCGGCACTGGCATCTGTGGTGGGGAGTGAGCTGCTGCTGTCGTAGACCTCCGTCAGGGGCTCCAGGGAGAGGGAGACCTGAGGTAGAAACAAAGGAAATGCAAGATGCAGGCTTAGGCTGCTAACCCAATCCAAACTACGGTCCTCAACACTGTATTTTAAGTATTCGTCTGTCTCACGAACATCTAGCGAAAGATACGCTTCCAACAACTAATGTTTCAATCCGCAACTATTCAGATTGAAAGTCGGTTTCTGCACTTGAATGAAGCATAAATCCACAGATGTTCATTCAAATCACAATACACAAACACAACAGAAAACATATTGTACATCCAAGGGAATCCATATTAAAAGACATTAAGGCTGTTACAGTAGTATAACAGATTTATTGGCTTATATGCTGTCAGTGGTATCTATGATGTTTTACCTTTTCATTTCATAACTTATAACAAATAAGATACACTAGGACTGACAAACTCACTTGTATTTCCCCCAGTTTTTCCGATGTTGGAGAGACCAGGGTATAAAAGCCACTGATGGAATGTGACAGAGAGAGACGAGAGATGCCTGCCACCTGAGTACGGGCTATGGGCAAATGGTCCATCTTCGTCAGAACCTCCAACACCAAAGTGCCCATATCTGTGGATAAATTACAAAGTCAGTCCGTTCATATTCCGGCAATATAGTAAATATTGTGCAGAATTACCAAAGGTTATTGTTAGAATTAATACACACACACGTCAAACATACCAAATACACATATACACACACAGGGATCCCTGCTCACATTGGGATTAATGCAAATGTAAAGTATGATGCATGTTGATATGGTATCAGATCAAAAGTCAATTTAGGAGGACATAACATTCGGACTTCATATGGTATTTTGGGAGAGATAGCGTTACCCGTGAGGTATGAGGTGAACTGCTTCGGACCACAGCGGATGGGGAACCGGGCGGTGGTCTTGATGGTCGTCTTCTGTTGTGAAACCTGCGATCCATCCCGGGGCCAGAATCGTGTCCCATTGGAGGACTCCCCCCACCAGCGCAGTCTGACGAAGGTGGCGGGCGGAGGTTTGTGGACGGTCCACAGGAGCCTGGACACGGTCACCCGCAAGAAGCACCTGAGCTGGCCCTCCACCAGGGGAGGGAGGCTGGTGGCCGGGGACACATCACTGGGGACTGGAAGGAACCAGAGTGATGATGATGATCACACAGGTTTACTACTAGTGAACATCCAGTGTGTGTGTGTGTGTGTGTGTCTCGTGAGCAACTGCTGTGCAGTAATTTCCCCCCGGGGACAATAAAGGATTTCTGATTCTGATTCTGATTCTGATTAAAGTACATGATAATATAACAACATGATAATACCCACATAACATGATAATACCCCAAATAAGTCATTATTCAAGAATATGACAAGGAAGGAAGACAGACATTTAGCATCAGAAGTGATATTAGCCTACCATGGGAGAGCAATTAACCTGAAATGCAAAGGCGAGTTGTAAATGCTCCTAAAAAAGGGGACACCGAACTATTGTATAGCAAGTCCAATATATCTAAATATAAAACCCAGATACGTTTGTGAGTGACTCTAATCACTTCTACTGAGACCAATGAGTAGTAATGTTTAATACTACTGCTACAGGCAGGACCTTTATTCTGAAAATACTAAATACTGTACCGCAACCAGATGTTTGTTATGTAGCTTGACCGCGCTAAGTAACGGCAGAGTAACGTGTACCAGCTACTGAACAAGAGGTAATAAAACTACAGCAGGAATTAAGCTCCCAGAAACTGCGTGGACCTGGTATTTTTTTATTAGACAGTCAGTCACAACAGTACACACTTCAGAATGATCCAGTACTGGTACATCTGCGGTGTTGACAGCAGGAGCCATCAGGGATCACAGCTCGCTAGCAACAATACAAACACGACCGCGACGGCGTCTTACACTAAGTTACCTTTCTTTTTGCTGCTCCCAGATTTGGCAGACCTCAGTTTTATGGTGTTCTTCATCGCCTAGCTGGGCGTCATGTAAGATAGACGGCAGTACGAGAGAAAGCATTGTTTAAACATGTTATGTGCACCGTTCGCAGCATCCCGGCGTACTCATCCGTTTAGCGGCGCTTGAGCTTCACACAAAGTTCGGCTGCTAACCGTCCGCTTCTGTCCCGCCTCCGCTGCCGCGCCATTGCGCACAGACTTATGGGAAATGGAGTTCCTTTAAAACAGAACATCCACTGCTTATAAATAGTAAGGCGCTTTTAAAAATAAAGAATAAAGTAAATGTTGATTATCAATCTGTATAACTTATAGTAGTAATAGTAGTATTATTATAAGAATACGTAGTAATAGCATAACGTTTTTATTTTATATCTTGGTTTATCCAGAAGGTTTATCCATTCATATGGGCACTGCTCTGAAATCCTATTGGCCTACTACAGTGGAACTGGAAGTTATATTCACGCATTGATGTAAATAAGATAAACGTTTGTATGTATTTGAGAAAGTAATCTGCTCAGATATGCTGTCGTGTTTTATTATGAACTACCAGCAGAGAGCAGCACTGGTTTCCACATAATGTGTTCCCACCCACCCTACTATGCACCCAAAATGGTCTTTTCAACCCCACCGTTTTTATGTACTGTACATATGTTACCTTTCTACATTATTATCTAACAAGGATAGGTTAAGGATGAATCTCAACTTTCCACACATTTATATATATACAAATATATATAAACACTTTAATCACTATCCATATTTGAAGTGTATGAATATACATTTGTAAGTTAACCTTGACGGAGGCTGAGTGTAGCCATGGAGTCGTCAAAATCCTCAAATGCATAGCAACAGGCAGATGCCAAATATGTTGTACTGCTCATAAGCTACACAGAGGCCCAGCCAGCGCAGGGATCCTAGTGGTCTAAATAATACTGAGTTCCGGGGGAAATTTCTAGCTT
>OMKN01013537.1:2896-23575 GCA_900302345.1 Melanonus zugmayeri | reverse complement strand
TGGAGGAGATCGAGAGCAACAAGGATAAGGTCGACGAGTGTCACAACTATGCTAAGGCCTACATTGACACCATTAAGGTAAAATGACCCTTACATTTTTCATTACAAAATGAAAATTGCATCTCTTGTTTGCATAATTTGTCTTTCACATTGTATCTGTAAATATATTATTTATTGTTTCTGGGATTCATGTAATTGAGACTCATGGTCTGAATGTTATTTTCTAGGACTATGAACTCCAGTTGGTGGCCTACAAAGCTCAAGTGGAACCCCTCACGTCACCCCTGAAGAAGACCAAGATGGACTCCGCTTCTGATAACATCATTCAGGAGGTCTGTGTGTGTTTTTGTCACCGTGAGTCAGACAATGAAGAGAGTTTGTCCTCCCAACATTGACGTGCCTTGAGGCAAGGATAGGTGTGCCGTGGAATTAGTTTGAATTGAAAACATCTTCTGGCACAGGTTAAAGCAAGGATAGTGATCTAGTGAAACATGTTTACAATATAATTTGTACTATTCATCATTTGCTTCCTTTGACATTTGTCATTTCATATCTGCTGTGTGTGATTTATTGCAACGATTGCTCATAACATATCCTAGTAACAATGTGCTTATGTGCATTTTTCATACTCATGCCCTACAACTTGTATGTTGAATTTCAAGGCACAGGTCGTGGTGTGCCTTCGCCCCAAAAAGGTTAGGAACTGCTGACTTGACACCTTGCTAAACGTTGTGTATGTTGAATGTGTCCTCCAGTATGTGACGCTCAGGACGCGCTACAGTGAGCTGATGACCCTCACCAGCCAGTACATCAAGTTCATCACCGACACACAGCGCCGCCTGGAGGACGAGGAGGTGCGTGACAACTCACGGGGACCTAAAGCCACACTAAAGCCCCTAAACTTAACCCAAACAACAAAGTGGCCACCCGAAATATTAATCAACCAAACAACCAACCAACCCAACAACCGACCGACCGTCCGACCGTCCGATCAATCAACTCACCCACCTGAACCCATGCATGCACCCACGCATAACAATCGCTCGCTCTCTCTCTCTCCCTCATACCTGCATACATGCATATCAACATACACAAATGCCTACAGAAAAATCCCTATGCATACCCACACACATACACACATACATACACACACACACATCCAATTAATTTACTGGTGACAACTTTTACACAAAAAGCGTGGAACATTGGCATGCTGTAGCTGAGCCTCAAGGTTTTTTGGAGTGTATGATTATTAGTTGAGTGTGGTCCATCCAATAATATTAACAAAAGAAATGCAGGCAGCAATATAGGGTCCATGCAACGGTGTGTAATAACCAAATGCATTTCTAAAATCAAGTATGATGCATGAGTTTTAGATTCTAATTCAGTTTTTGACCAAACATATGCAGCGTTAGTGTAGAGCATCGTTCAGTCTTGCATTAATACATTTTAATTTTGGCCAAACCATCCATCCCTCATTCATAATGCATTGTTTTTTTGTAATTTTAGTATAATGGGGTCCTTTGTTTCACTATGTATGTTTTTTCTCTTGCTATGTAACTTCCTATGTTTTTCTCATTTGGCTGTATATTTCACAGTTCTTGCTTCAGCCAAAGACCCTGCAACTGTGGTCTTTAGCTCTCCTTGGCCAAAATTAACAATTTCAAGATGTGCACATTTTTTTCTAACCCTAATGTTTCATTCTTTTCTTTGATTCTCTTAACTGCTTGCCAGTGCTTTGGCATGGTCAAAGCTTAACTTGTTTGGGCGCTAAAGAGGTAAACTTTACACTATACTTAAGGTACCTTTATAATTATCTTGCTCTTGTACTCTCACATGTTCTTTTTCTGAAACTGTAACTTCCACTTTCATGCCTTCCATCTGCTATATTTCATTTATTCTTATCTGCTACAGTCTTTCATGCTGTTTTTTTTCTCATAGACAATGTCGTTGTTTACCTTTTGAAAGGTTATGTTTTAATACCTGACATTGACCTGCCTCCCTTAACAATGGCCTCACCTTTCTGACCTCTGCTTCCTTACACATCCTGAAGAATAGTGATATAAAGAGCCCCTTGTGCATGGACTGAGATGTTGTGGGAATTGATGTGAAAAGGATTGCGTTACTTTATTTTAATAATATGAACGGAACTTTGAAATACATTGTTGTACAGCATTAATACTGTTAGTTATACTAATATTAAAATATTTCTAATATTTCTCAAATTAAAATCTAATGACTGGATGGAAGGAATATTGTCAGCAGAACACTGCCATTAAAAAAATCTAAAACATAACCTGTTCAAACAATATTGTATTATAGTGAATTAATGTTGATTATATAACTGCATTTGGAGGAGTAATTGCAAGAGAAGCTACAGCTGCATGCCATATGTTTTCTTTGCTGTGTTGTGAAGTGATTTTTTTTTTTTAATTACCACATCATCATCACCACCATACCATCATCCATCCTTTCTTAAAATGCCTTGTGTTTGTTTGTGTATGATTTACTTTTTTAACTGCATTGTGATTTTAACATCATCTAATTTAATAATATGCATTGCACCGTAACCGTTTGATGTGAACTCTAATCTAACCTTTTACATTAACATTGAATGAGTAATACAATACATTAAGTCGCTCTTTTTCTAAGTGTGATTAGACTGTGATTACATCGCAATTCCAATCCACTTCGGGAGCCAATTAATGTAACGTGTTGCTTAATTATAATCCTTTCTTTACCATTTCCTTCCACTAATACAGAAAGCTGCCCTGAAACTCAAAGTGGAAGAGCAGAGAAAATTTGCAGAAATGCAGGCTGAGTTAGCAAAACAAAAACAGTTAGCTGAATCGCACGCAAAGGCCATTGCCAAGGCAGAGAAAGAAGCCCTGGAGCTAAAGCTCAAAATGCAGGAAGAAGTCAGCCGGCGAGAGATAGTCGCTGTAGACGCACAGAAGCAGAAGCAGAACATCCAGCAGCAACTGCATGAGCTCAAAAACCTCTCAGAGCAGCAACTAAAGGACAAAAGCCAACAAGTGGATGAAGCCCTATATAGCCGCACTAGGATCGAGGAAGAAATCCACATCATTAGAATTCAACTTGAGACAACAGTAAAACAAAAGTCTGTTGCAGAGTCTGAGCTGAAACAGCTTCGTGACAAGGCAGAGGAGGCTGAGAGACTCAGAAAAGCAGCTCAAGAAGAGGCCGAGAAGCTCCGCAGACAAGTCAACGAGGAGACGCTGAAAAAACGCGCAGCGGAGGAGGAACTCAAACTGAAATCAGAGGCTGAGAAGGAAGCTTCCAAGCAAAAACAACGGGCTCTTGAAGACCTTGAAAACCTCAAGATGCAAGCAGAGGAGGCTGTACGACAAATGAAGCAGGCGGAAATAGAGAAGGAAAGACAAATCAAGGTGGCTCATCAGGCAGCCCAGAAGAGCGCCGCTGTTGAGCTCCAAAGCAAACGCATGTCCTATATGGAGAAGACCACCAAGTTGGAGGAATCCCTCAAACAAGAGCATGGTACTGTCCTCCAGCTGCAGCAAGACGCAGCACGACTCAAGAAACAACAGGAGGAAGCTGAGTCTGCCAGGGAGGAGGCAGAAAAAGAGCTTGAAAAATGGCGTCAAAAGGCCAACGAGGCCCTCCGTCTTAGACTCCAGGCTGAGGAAGAAGCCCACAAAAAGAGTCTCACCCAAGAAGAAGCAGAAAAACAAAAGGAGGAGGCAGAGCGTGAGGCCAAAAAGAGAGCCAAAGCAGAGGAGTCTGCCCTGAAACAGAAGGAGATGGCCGAGAATGAACTTGAGAGGCAGAGGAAGCTGGCTGAGGGAACAGCTGAGCAGAAACTCAACGCAGAACAAGAGCTGATCCGCCTGAGGGCAGACTTTGACCACGCTGAACAACAGAGGTCCCTTCTCGACACTGAACTTTACCGCCTGAAGAACGAAGTGTGCGCTGCCCAACAACAAAGAAAACAACTGGAGGATGAGCTGGCCAAAGTGCGAAGTGAAATGGATGTGCTCCTTGAATCAAAAAACAAGGCGGAAAAAGAGAGCATGTCTAAAACCGAGAAGAGCAAGCAACTCCTGGAGACTGAAGCCGCCAAAATGAGGGACCTCGCCGAGGAGGCAAGCAAACTGAGATCAATTGCCGAAGATGCCAAGCGTCAGCGTCAAGTTGCCGAGAATGAAGCTGCTCGCCAGAGAGGAGAAGCCGAAAGAATCCTCAAGGAGAAGCTTGCCGCCATCAACGAGGCTACCCGCTCAAAAACAGAGGCTGAGATCTCTCTGAAAGAGAAGGAGGCTGAAAATGAAAGACTCAGGCGACAAGCTGAAGACGAGGCTTACCAGAGAAAGGCACTTGAAGACCAAGCCAACCAGCACAAACAAGACATCGAAGAGAAGATCGTCCAGCTCAAGAAATCATCTGAGGTTGAAATGGAAAGACAAAAGGCTATCGTGGATGACACTCTGAAGCAGAGAAGAATTGTGGAAGAAGAGATCCGAATCCTTAAGCTCAACTTCGAAAAGGCCTCATCCGGAAAGCTTGATTTGGAGCTTGAGCTCAACAAACTGAAAAACATTGCAGAAGAAACTCAACAAAGTAGACTTCGTGCAGAAGAAGAGGCTGAAAAACTCAGGAAGCTTGCCCTTGAAGAGGAGAACAGAAGAAGGGAAGCAGAAGAAAAGGTGAAGAAAATCGCTGCCGCAGAAGCAGAAGCAGCTAGGCAACGCAAGGCTGCACAAGAAGAGGTTGAGCGTCTAAAAAAGAGAGCTGAAGAAGCCAGGAAGCAGAAGGAGGACGCTGACATGGAAGCAGAAAAACAGATCGTCGCAGCTCAACAGGCAGCCCAGAAGTGCAGCATGGCCGAGCATCAAGTCCAAAGTGTCCTCGTGCAACAACAGGAAGACAACCTTGTGCATAAAAAACTCAAAGCCGAGTACGAAAAGGCCAAGAAACTAGCCAAAGAGGCAGAAGCTGCTAAGGAGAATGCAGAAAGAGAGGCCGCTCTCCTACGTCAACAAGCAGAAGATGCAGAGCGCCAAAAACTGTTGGCTGAACAGGAAGCTTCAAATCAAGCCAAAGCCCAGGAGGATGCCGAGCGGTTGAGGAAGGAGGCTGAATTCGAAGCTGCTAAAAGAGCACAGGCTGAGGCTGCTGCCCTCAAACAGAAAGAACGGGCTGATGCCGAAATGGTAAAGCACAAGAAACTGGCAGAGCAAACTCTGAAGCAGAAATTCCAAGTGGAACAAGAGCTTACAAAGGTTAAACTTCAGCTTGATGAAACGGATAAGCAGAAATATCTCTTGGATGACGAGCTTCACCGCTTGAAAGACGAAGTTGGTGACGCAGTCAAACAAAAGGCACAAGTGGAAGAGGAGCTTTTCAAAGTTAAAGTTCACATGGAGGAGCTGCTCAAACAGAAACTCAGAATTGAGGGGGAAAACCAACGCCTTATCAAAAAAGACAAAGACAACACGCAGAAATTCCTGGCAGACGAGGCTGAGAACATGAAGAAGCTTGCAGAGGATGCCGCCAGACTTAGTGTGGAAGCCCAAGAGGCTGCACGCATGAGACAAGTAGCGGAAGATGACCTCAGTCAGCAAAGAGCTCTGGCAGAGAAGATGCTCAAAGAAAAAATGCAAGCCATACAAGAGGCCTCCAAACTGAAAGCCGAGGCAGAAATGCTTCAGAGACAAAAGGACCTGGCTCAAGAACAAGCTCAGAAACTGCTCGAGGACAAACAGCTCATGCAGCAGCGTCTTGAAGAGGAAACCGTGGGCTACCAAAAGTCTCTTGAAGCGGAGAGGAGAAGACAACTGGAGATCGTAGCTGAGGCAGAAAAACTCAAACTTCAGGTTTCTCAACTTAGTCAGGGTCAGAGCAAAGCTGAAGAGGAAGCGAAGAAGTTCAAGAAGCAAGCTGACGCAATCGCCGCCCGGCTTCATGAGACAGAGATAGCCACCAAAGAGAAAATAACTGTAGTACAAACTCTGGAAGTTCAGCAGTTAAACAGCAGTAAAGAGGCCAATGATTTACGCAAAGCTATTGCAGACCTAGAGAACGAGAAGGATAGACTGAAAAAGGAAGCCGAAGAACTTCAAAATAAATCTAAAGAGGTATTGTGTAAAAGATGACATGACGGAGCAGTTTATGTCATTGTTAACCCTTTCTATCAAACTAACTTTCTATCCAAATAATTTCTCTACACCTCCGCCGTTATCTCTTTTCATCCAAATTACTAATCATGAATCCACATCCTCTTGATTTTAAATGTATTTTTTTTACAGTGCACTGTGCTCATGCAAGTCACATCTGGAATGTTGGAATGTCTGGAATGTTGGAATATTTCTCTTATTTTATGACATGAATTCATATTTCACAATTGCATTTCAACTGCACCAAAAAGAAAAAAAATCTTAAGTGTAGGAAATATTTTCTTAAAATAAGCTGCCATGAAGAAAAAATAATAATAAATAAATAAATAATTAACTCATGACACTCATCCTGATATTTTGCAGATACTAAAAGACATATACAAAAATAAAAACACCTATAGACAATTATTATTGTAAGTCCCAATCACACACATTAATTCACAAACATGACCACAGACAATAGGAGGTGGGTAACACAATAATATGTGACATATCAAATCTAAATGATGATGAAGATATCAACATTCCCAGGCAATAAAAAACACCCTTCCCTAAATAGCGTGTATCCAAGTATTACACTGGTAGCTCAGAGAGAAAGGCTATGGGCTATAATGTTATTCTGCACATCGATGGAATGTAATGGAATGTAATGTTATTCTATGTAATGGAATAACATATACAACTAATGAATTCGTCTTTTAAGGAAAATAGAAAAAAAGGATTTTGCTTGTCAATGTACAATGAAATATGGCAGAAGTCTAGCTATTTTTAATGCATACAAACTTCAAGCACAAGGTTGGAACGATAATCATGAAAGAAAATATAACATCATGGGATTAGCCTCTATTTGCAATTTCATGGTCCAACTCACGAGACTTCCACTACAACTACGTCCCTATTTCCCTCAATGGCATGACTTCTCATGCCATTGAGGGAAATAAAAACACGAAAACCTATTCAGTTAATAGTAATTCTGTTGGTAGTATGCACACTATGTAAAGAACAGTTGCAATGCTAAACCGTTCCTAATATCGTCTAGCACAATGTCACCATGTGATAATATTTGCCTTTTTAACAAATCCAAATGATTAAAGTTTGCTTTACTTGATTATGCTAGTACCAAAGAGAGACTATATTGTAACATAAATATTCCAGATATTGAAATATGTGTTGGCCGTTTTACAAAAAAAATAAATGTGAAGACTAGACTGACTAGAGCCAGTATATGCATAAGCAGAGTGCATTGTAAGAAAACAATTCCATTGTTAAAATAAATAAATGCAATGTTTGAATAATTGTCTGGCAATTAAAACATATTCTAACTATGTTTTTTTTTCTCTCTCATCCAGATGTCTGAGGCTCAGCAGAAACAGATTGAGCATGAGAAAACAGTGCTCCAGCAGTCTTTCCTAACAGAAAAGGAGATGCTCCTTAAGAAAGAGAAACTCATCGAAGATGAGAAAAAGAAGCTGGAAAGCCAGTTTGAAGAAGAAGTCAAAAAGGCCAAAGCCCTCCAAGATGAGCAGGAACGCCAGAGGAAGCAGATGGAGGCAGAGAAGAAAAAGCTCCAGGCCAACATGGATGCTGCCCTCAACAAGCAAAAAGAGGCTGAGATAGAGATGCTAAACAAGCAAAAGGAGATGCAAGAACTAGAGAGGCAGAGGCTCGAGCAGGAACGGGTACTCGCAGAGGAGAACCAGAAACTGCGTGACAAACTGCAGCAGCTTGAGAGAGATCAGCAGACCAAAGAGCTTGAAATTCGGGCTCAAAAAGCATCTGAAACTCAGATGGTGGATCCAACCAAGAAAGTTCTCAATGGCCAAAGTGGAGATGATGTGGACAGTGTGAAGAAAGATCCACTGGCTTTTGATGGCATTCGTGAAAAGGTTCCAGCCACCAGGCTTCATGAGGTTGGCCTCCTGACCAAAAAAGAGTTTGACAATCTGAAGAAGGGCAAAACCACTGTGCAAGACCTTGGACAGTCTGAAAAACTTAAAGGAATCCTCAAAGGGAAGAACTCCATTGCTGGCCTGTTGTCACCAACAAATCAGAAAATGTCAATATATCAAGCTTCCAAAGAGAAGAAGATAACTCCAGGTACAGCTATGATTCTTCTTGAGGCACAGGCAGCCACAGGTTACATCATTGACCCCATTAAAAACCAGAAACTTTCGGTCAATGAGGCTGTCAAGGAAGGCCTAATAGGTCCAGAGCTGCATAATAAAATGCTGCTGGCCGAACGGGCTGTGATTGGTTATAAAGATCCATACACGGGCGGCAAAATCTCCACCTTTGAGGCTATGAAGAAGGGCCTGATTGAACATGATCATGCGATCCGAATCCTTGAGGCTCAGCTTGCCACTGGAGGCATTATTGACCCTATCAACAGCCACCGTCTTCCCAATGAATTAGCATTCACAGAAGGTCACTTTGATGCAGAAATGAACAAGAGCTTGCAGAATGCTTCAGATGACACCAAGGGATACTTTGACCCGAGCACACAAGAACCCCTGACATATTCTCAGCTGATGGGAAGGTGCGCCACTGACCCTGACACTGGTCTTTTGCTCCTGCCAATCACAGAAAAGGCAGCTCAATGTTCAAGCATATTCACAGAGGAGGAGACGAAGGATGTGTTCAGCAAAACAAATGTGTCCGTGCCATTCGGAAAATTCCAAGGAAAGACTGTCACAATCTGGGAAATTATAAATTCTGAATACTTTACAGAGGACCAGAAAAAGGACCTTCTCCGTCAATACAAGACAGGCAAAATAACAATAGAAAAGATAATTAAAATTGTGATTACTATTGCTGAGGAGAAAGAGAAGAAGAATGAGATTGCCTTTGATGGCCTGAGAGCACCTGTCCCTGCCACTGAGCTTCTGGAATCCAAAATCATTGACAAAGATCTCTACAACAAGCTTCACAATGGAAATAAGACCATCCAAGAAGTGTCTGATATAAAAACAGTCAACACCGCACTGAAGGGCACAAACTGTATTGCAGGAGTGCTGATTGAGTCAACCCAAGAGACAATGTCCTTCTATCAAGCTATGAAGAAGGACATGATGTGGCCAGCGCCTGCCTTGCATATGCTTGAGGCCCAAGCAGGATCAGGGTATGTTATTGATCCTGTAAAGAATCAGAAGCATACTGTTGATGAAGCTGTCAAAGCAGGTATCGTTGGACCCGAGCTTCATGAAAAACTTCTATCTGCAGAGAGAGCTGTTACTGGATATAAGGACCCTTACAGTGGACATACTGTATCTCTGTTTGAGGCAATGAAGAAAGATCTCATTCCTAAAGAACAAGGAATGCGACTTCTAGATGCTCAACTGACCACAGGTGGCATCATTGACCCAGTTAAAAGCCACCACATCCCACAAGACGTTGCCTGTAAAAGAGGCTTCTTTGATAATGAGACTAGCCAGCTTCTAAGCAAACCCACAGAGGAAACACAACATTTCTTTGACCCCAACACACAGGAACATGTCACTTACTCACAGCTGTTTGCAAGATGCATTGTTGACAAGAAAACAGGTCTCCCACTTCTACCCCTGTCCGACCAAGCAATCAGTTCAAAAGAAATTCAGAAATATACAGAGTCCCAGACAAAAGAGGCCTTTACTCAGGCAACTGTGGAGCTGAATTCTGGGCCATATAAAGGGAGAAAGGTGACCATTTGGGAACTTATTAACTCTGAATATCTTACCGAGGAACAAAGATGTGACCTAATTAAACAGTACAGGTCTGGGAAGATTACAATTGAAAAGATCATAAGGATTGTGATCACAGTTGTAGATGAGAAAGAGGCCAAGAAACAAGAACAGATCAGTTTTAAGGGTCTTAGAGCACCTGTCCCAGCTGAATCCCTGTATAATTCCAAAATTATTGACAAGGAAACCTTTGACCAAATCCAGCAAGGCAAAACAACACCTAAACAGGTCAGTGCCAATCCTAATGTGAATAAATACCTCCAGGGCTCTGACAGCATTGCTGGGCTATATCTTGAACCAACACAGGAGAAGTTCAGCATTTATCAGGCCATGAAGAAAAATCTCCTGAGACACAACACAGGCCTTTCTCTTCTTGAGGCTCAAGCTGCAACTGGCTTCATTACAGATCCAGTGAAGAACCAGTGCCTGTCTGTAGATGAAGCAGTGAAATCAGGCCTTGTTGGCCCTGAATTACATGAAAAACTCCTCTCTGCAGAAAAGGCTGTCACTGGCTATAAAGATCCATTCACAGGCAACAAAATCTCACTGTTTGAAGCAATGCAAAAAGACCTTGTTCTGAAAGAGCATGCAATGCCATTTTTGGAAGCACAGATGGTCACCGGAGGAATTATCGAGCCTGTCAAAAGTCACCGTGTCCCAATTGACATTGCGTGTCAAATGAACATATTCAGTAAAGACATTGTAAAGGCTCTCTCTGAACCATCAAATGACAACAAAGTCTTCTCAGATCCTGAAACTGATAATCATGTAACCTACAAACAGCTGAGAGAAAAGTGCACAAAAGATCCCGAGACAGGCATGTACCTTCTTCCCCTCTCAAAGCCCCAGTCTCCTACTCCTACTATTGTGGAGAAAACATACCTCTACACTGAAGAACAAACGCAGAGTGATCTTGCCGACACCAAAATTGACATTCCAATTGACATTCCAGGCCTGACTGGAGAGTCCATGAATCTCTGGGATGTCATGAATTCCAATCTTCTACCAGATAAGGAAAGGCAGAGGCTCATGGATGAGTATCGCTCCGGGAACATCACCAAAGAGCGCATGATCATAATCATAATTGAGATAATGGAGCAGAGAGAGATCATCAGGAATGATGGTCCAATGTCCTGTACGACAATAAGGAGAAGGATAACCATTGAAGAGCTGTACAATGCCCGAATCATTGATATAGAGTTGTACAACCTCCTTAAACAAGGCAAGAGAGAGGTCCGTGACATAATGGAAATGACCAATGTGAAGCAGTATCTCTATGGCACGGGCTGTGTTGCTGGTGTAATGACAGATTCTAGTTCTAAATTGAGCATTTACCAAGCAATGAAGAGAGGTTTCTTGAAGCCAGAAATTGCTCTCAGCCTCTTGGAGGCACAAGCTGCCACAGGATTTATTGTTGATCCAGTAAAAAATGAAACACTCACTGTTGACGAGGCTGTTCGTAAGGGTGTAGTTGGCCCTGAAATACATGACAAACTTTTATCAGCCGAAAGAGCAGTGACAGGATACAAAGATCCATACAGTGGGAAAATTATCTCTCTATACCAAGCCATGAAGAAGGATTTAGTGCTGGAGGATTATGCTCTGAAAATGCTAGAGGCTCAAAATTCCACCGGGGGCATAATAGATCCTGAGTTCCAATTCCATCTACCTGCAGACATTGCCCTGAAAAGAGGTTACATCAACAAGGAGACAAATGAAAGACTGAGTGATGATGTCAAAGGATTTGTTGACCCTGTCACAGAGGAAAAACTGTCATATGCTCAGTTGCTTAAGAGATGCAAGTTGGAAGGTGGACTGCGCCTTCTGTCACTCGGAGATAAGAGGCTGATGTTCAAGGGTTTAAGGAAACAGATTACACTGGAAGAGCTACTACGTTCACAGATCATTGACGAGCTCACGGTCACTCAGTTGAATGAAGGTCTAGTATCAGTGGAGGAGATTAGCTCTAGACTATCAAGATACCTTGAGGGAACCAGCTGTATTGCCGGAGTGCATTTGGAGAGCACAAAGGACCGACTGTCAATTTATCAGGCCATGAAGAAGAACATGATCAGGCCGGGCACAGCCTTTGAACTGCTTGAGGCCCAGGCTGCCACAGGTTATGTCATCGATCCAATTAGAAACCTGAAACTGACCGTCAACGAATCTGTCAGAATGGGAATTGTTGGGCCAGAATTCAAAGACAAGCTCCTATCTGCTGAGAGGGCAGTCACTGGATACAGAGATCCTTATTCAGGCAAAACTATTTCCCTGTTCCAAGCGATGAAAAAAGGGCTAATCTTGAAAGATCACGGCATCCGTCTCCTGGAGGCTCAGATCGCCACAGGTGGCATCATTGATCCAGAGGAAAGTCATCGTCTGCCCGTGGAGGTGGCCTACAAACGTGGCCTCTTTGATGAGGAGATGAATGAGATTCTGACTGATCCATCCGATGACACCAAAGGCTTCTTCGATCCCAACACTGAGGAGAACCTCACATACCTCGGGCTCATGGAGAGGTGCATTACAGACCCAGACACTGGCCTCGTTCTCCTGCTCCTGAAGGAGAAGAAGCGTGAGAAGAAGACATCCTCCAAGTCATCTGTTCGCAAGCGTAGAGTTGTCATCGTGGACCCAGAAACAGGCAGGGAGATGACGGTTTACGAAGCTTACAGAAAGGGACTCATCGACCACCAGACTTATCTGGAGCTGGCAGAGCAGGAGTGTGAATGGGAAGAGGTCACAGTGACGTCCTCAGATGGCACTGTAAAATCTGTCATTATTGACAGGAGATCAGGAAGACAATACGATGTCGATGATGCTCTTGTACGTGGTCTCATTGACCAGCATTCACTTGACACATATCGCTCTGGAAATTTGTCGATCACAGAATTTGCTGAAATGCTCTCTGGAAGCATGGGAGGATTCCGTTCCCGTTCATCCTCATTTGGTTCCACCACAGGATCCACATCCTCTTTCCCTATGAGCCCCATACCAACCATTAAAGCACCTGCGGTGATATGGAATGATCCATCAGAAGAGACTGGGCCAATTGCTGGGATCTTGGACACAGATACTCTGGAAAAGGTCTCTGTCACTGAGGCTATGCACAGAAACCTAGTAGACAATATTACAGGCCAGAGGTTGCTAGAGGCCCAGGCCTGCACGGGGGGTATAATTGACCCCACCACTGGGGAACGACTCCCAGTTACTGAAGCGACAGAGAAAGGCCTTGTGGATAAAGTCATGGTTGATCGCCTTAACCTGGCCCAAAAAGCATTTAATGGATTTGAAGACCCCAGAACTAAAGTAAGGATGTCTGCTTCCCAAGCTCTGAAGAAGGGCTGGTTGTATTATGAGGCTGGGCAGCGGTTCCTTGAGATCCAGTATCTCACCGGTGGTCTTATTGAGCCAGAAGTTGATGGCAGAGTGTCACTAGATGAATCCATTAAGAAGGGCACAATTGATGCCCGCACTGCTCAGAAGCTGAGGGATGTCAATGCTTACTCAAAATATCTTACTTGCCCCAAAACAAAGCTGAAAATCTCCTTCAAAGATGCCATGGACAGATGCATGGTGGAGGAAGGATCTGGCATCAGGCTGCTTGAGGCCTGCTCACAGTCTAGCAAGGGGCTCTACAGCCCATATAATGTCAGTGGGGCAGGGTCTGCCTCCGGGTCACGGACCGGCTCCAGGACAGGCTCCAGAACAGGCTCTCGGAGGGGCAGCATTGATGCCGGCACTGGATTTAGCACAAACTTCTCCTCTTCCTCATTCTCATCCTCTTCAACCAGCTATGGTCGTAGATTCTAACATGGGTTAGCTGACTCCACCTTTAAGATCTTGAAATCGACCCACATGACACTAATGCACTCTAGATAGCTGATAAATCAATTCAGATTTATAGTACAGAATAAGATAGAAATTATTTATTTTTCCCCTTTGCATGGCCACATTAAGAATTGTCTACATTATTGCATTTTCTCATCTAAGTCTAAGCATATGCCTTAAGATTTGCTAGAATAATCATAGACCCTTTTGTTTATTGCTAATTATATCAATTTATATTTTTTAAGCTTTTGTTTTTCATTACACAATAGGTAAAACATGTACACTAATGCTTTGTGAAACTTATATATATATATATATATATATATATAATATGTAATTCAAACAAAAAGCGTTCCTATTTTCTTCTTTAAAATGTACGCATATCCCTTGATTTTTATCTTTTTTGACATTAACTTCACAAGTGCCAAAACAGATAGCGTTTTCACAGATTTCTGTTTTGTATAGAGATGGACTTTTTTATAGATGTTTATTTTTAGTGGGGTGAACTAAGAAATTATTTTAGTTGCAGAGAAGTTGTATATATGTTTATGGAAACAACACAAAAGACTCACTAGAGAATCAACACTACAGAAACACTGAAAAAAAGAGTACAAGTACAAGGTTTACATGAAATTCTTTAAAAACGCCTTCACACCACCACATTGCCACCCGGCCCCTTGTACTCAGTGGACTTTCCCTCCCCTTGTTTTTCATTACATCCAACATCTTACACACTACACCGCTTCCACATCCATTCACTTTCAGTAAAGTTGTGTTCAGTCAGTGTTCCCAGTAAAGTGTTCCAAGGAGATGTCAGACATGACCCTCTTCTCCATCATAGACCTGCCTCCTGTTATTTTGGCTCTTGTAAGTTGAAATTTGCTCATCACATTTGATTTGGATTGTTTTTTGATTGTTTATCTTTTTTGTTATTCATTTATTGCTATTTCTTGTATTATTTATGAATCACTGCAACCTCTATCCATCTATCTATAGAACTATATATATCTATCTATCTCTATTAGAACCGAAATTAAACAATTAGGCGAAAATTGATCAATTACTATTTTGATATTTTAATAATCATTTCACGAGAGTTGCCTATAGAGTTAACATGCAAATTTGGTGACTGAACTCAATTAATCAGTTGATCCAAACAATAACTGATAGATGAATCGACATCATAATTGCAGCCCATCTAACTATCAGTCTGTCTTGTCTGTCCTCTGTCTGTTTGCATGTCTCCTTGTACTGTTTCTAATTATTTGTGCTCACCCCTCTCTTTGGCAGTTGTATCATTCATTCAAAATCAGTCACGGGAGCACCAGCAATTACTCGGATGAAGCAGTCTGCTGTGAGGGCTTTCTAAGCAATCATAAATCCCATCCAACTATTGAGGTAAAATTCCAGTTTGGACATATAGACACTACCATTATTTATTTATTTATTTCACATCAAAATGAGAATTATTTTACTCGCATTATGATTTTTTGTTTCACTTTTGTGTTCAATGTTCATTTTTCATCTGCATGTTTTGTTTTATTTCTAAATCCATACTTATGTTCCTTTTATTTCTAGATCTTCCATTGAGTAATGCTGTTTCTTCCGTTGCACGTCACATTTGAAGAGTTGAGAGTTGTGAGCCTGACCTCCTTGGGATACCTTTGCTAGGAACAATCTACATTCAAAATTGGCATTTGTTACTTGAATATTCATGTAAATATGTCCTTGTGTCGAGTCAAACGCTAGCATCACACCCACACACACACACACACACATACAGATGTTTTGTCTTTATAATTGAGCTAGTGTAGCTGAGTCCATAGTACAATACATTTTCATTTGTCTAGTCTTAAGTCCACTAAGTGTTTTCTTTCTTTTTTCTTTTTTTTCCTTTCACTGTAAACTCAGCCAAAACCAAAGTGCTAATTATATAGTTTATCAATTGTGGCATGTTTGCTGCAATAGTATATTGCATGAATGTATGTGTTTGATATTATTACTCCATTTCATGTCACTTTTCACTTTGCAATCTGAAAATGTCAAAGCTTTACCATTATGTAGCTTGTTGCTCTTTTTTCCATTATACATTTTGTTTGGTTGTCATTGTTTTTGCTTGTATTTTTTCACAATGGTTTTGATTTGATATGGTTTTGACTTGCATGTGTTACTAATTTTTTTAATATTATTTGCAAATAATATTTTTGGCAGACATGTAAAATAAATACAAAATAAAAATGTCCAAAAGATTATTCTTTTATGACTAGGTTTAGATATCGAAGATACATTTAATCTGCAATTTATTTAGATCACTTTTGGGGCAAACATTTGATTTGAATGGCATGGTGAGTTGATTCTGATGTATGGTTTTAAGATGCATTAACATTCTAAAATATGTAAATAAACATTCTCTAAAGAGATTCTCCTGTCGTCCATACTTAACACATGAATGCTTAAAATATTAAATGTGGGTAGCCAAAATAGATTTACCTACTGTCATATACTATATTAGTGTAAATATCCCAATAATTTGCTGGTGAATTACGTATGATTTAGCATGTTGGTATATGATTATTGGTATGTCTACCACATGAGGGCAGTGTTAGATTTAGTAATTCAGTAGTCTTGTCACGGCTCTCATCTGCAGCCATATGGAATACATAAAGAGGTTCATGAATATGCATCTTGCAATTTATTTTTAGCAAGTTCATAAATAATTAACATTATTATGCATCTTAAGGTTGCAATGTTTGCCACATTCTTACACTAGGCACTACAGTACATAATGTATACTATACCTCATTAGACCTTATGTTCTTTGCTTCCTGTAAGGACTGAAGTGTACATTAATAAAAAAAGAATGTTCTTTCTTTGATGAGGGTCGCTGCCTATATGCCACATCATCTCAAATCATCTCTCTGACTATATAATGCATTAATCATGTCGTTGAGGAGGGTCTCTGACCATTACTGCACATTTGTGTCGATTTGCCATTTGTGCCAATATTAGCCTTTGGGTTTGGAAGAGCCTGCCATGAACAATCGCACACAGAAGAACTCCCAGAATTCCTTACATGGCTCCCTTGGATACATGGATCTGGACGATTCCCAGCCAAGCCTTGCATCCAACACTGGTGGCAAAGAGGTAAGGACCCTGTGGTTAGAAGCAGCCAAATGTGCAGTCATGTGCAGTTTGAACTGAAGATTATTACCCACACATCAAGTGTGTAGTCGTGCAAAGTGAAGATAAGGAAATCAATAAGAGATTTCAAGGCTTTGCCAACACTGATGTCCAGTCCATGAAGTGACACATGGATTTGTCACTTCTGAACAATGATTTTGTCTTTCAGGAGGAAGATTTTACTTTGTCCGGATCACTGCTGCCTACGTTGACAGATCAGAGATATGGGTATGGTTTCTAAAAAAAAATACGTTAAGTTAAAAGTTAACGGCTGAAAGACGCTCCAATGGAGAGGTCCAAATAATGGACAGAGCAGAACCCAATTACCTCAAATGAAAACACTGTCCTATTCCATCACATTTGAAAAAACGAATAAACATATTAAACAAACATCTTTATTAGATTGATTGATGTTGGGCATCAAACATATCAGAACAACCAATCAATAGATCAGCAGTTTGATTGGCAGACATGACTGATGCACTTGTACAGTACTGTATTAGATCCGCCGCTGTGTCCTTTTGTGTCTGTCATTTCAGGACGGACTCAGACGACTTGAGCCAGTGGCAGTCTGAGTTCAGAGGTCAAATCCGAGCTCTGAGACACTGGCTGAAGAGCATGGAGATGAAGCTTCCACCCCTGGACCCCACCGTGAGTTTCTACTGTTTCTATCTGTGTCTATCACCATTACTATTGTTCTTATTTTTATTTTGATCTTTCCTGTTGCTTCACACAATTTAATTTGTTATTCTTCATCATTCTCCCTCACATATGCTCTCTATGCTCTCCCTCACAATGAATACATGTGTTTGTATTGATTTAAGTGCACTGCAATAGCCTTCTCTAAGTGTTTCCCACACAAACTGGGACACCCTGGATCACAGATGTGGAAAACCCTCATCTTGTGGAAATGTCAAAGCCAATCTGTATATGAGAACTGACCTTTGGACATTTTAAAATGCATGTATTCTTTAAAAGATCGTTTGAAACCCAATTGCACCGGCATAAGGAATCTGAGCCACGAATCAGTGTCAAACGTGAGTCATGGCCTATTTATAAGTCTACCGTCACGGCATCCACCGTGGCCAATTTCCCCCTGGTGATTGCTCGTTAGGATCATTACGGGTCAAAATAAAAAAAAACCGAGGAAGAGGGAGTGTTTGAGGAAATTTGGAAGAAAAAGGTCTATAATTAAACAGAATATCTTCAAGAAGGCAGACTTGCCTTCCAGCTCCACCATCAAGGAGGTCTCCCTCCTCTCTGTGAGGTTCCTCCAGCGGATTAGTGGGGGACAGCAGTGAGCCTATTGTGCCGGGGCCCCGGGACGGCCGGGCTGAAGAGCCGGAGCTCTGCGGTGGAGGCCCTCTGCACACATGAGTGAGCGCATTGAAAAGACATTAGATTCAGATGGGAGGATACACAGAAGAGGCTGAAGGAAAGAAACCCCCGACCTGAACAAGATCTTCAGACAGTCGCACAAATCAGACCATCAAGCTGCTTGTTGGAAGGCACATATTCTTAATTTTTACACAAATGGATGAAAATAATTTGTGTTGGTGAGATATTTTATATTGAGAGAATCATTACGCTGTGTCTTATTCACTTTTTGGCACACGAGACCCAATGACGACTATTATGCTGACGATTATCATGCTGACGTGTCAGAGTCGCTGCCGTTGCTGAATCACCTGTTGGGAGTGTTTGCTCAAACGGGTCCAATGCTCCTTCTTTGAATTGCAAGGATTTTGTGTATTTGATACTGTATTGTTATAAACCTGGTTTGCTTGATTAAGTACTGGTCTATTGTTTTATTAATTATGTAATTACATAATTAATAAAACAATAGACCAGTACTTAATCAATCATATGCTTTTAGTTACTATGAATTTCATAATAATAATGATGAAATATGTATGATTTAACCCTATCCTTATCAATAGCTTTGGTTAAGTTTTGCATACATATTGTATAATGGAATAAGATCATTTAAAATTTTGTCTACACAAAATTATCATAACAACAACCTATGCATTATTATGGCATCATTCTTCTCTTTCATGTGCATTCTGCCACGTCTGCTTGTGTTACGCATGATGTGTGGGATTTGCTTTAGTATCTCCTGCCAGCGAGAGAGAGAGAGAGAGAGAGAGAGAGTGTGAAGTAAAAAACACAAGTGTTAGAGGAGGGGGGCTTTTATCTTTTATCACACTGCATCCTACTGCAGACCTTTGTCATGGTAATGGACGGGTCTGCTCGGCTGCTGCTTCCAGTCTGGGCCTAGGGGGACTCGTTAGTTAGTCGCATGAATGAGGATAACCCCACCCCAACCTCCCAACCTCCCAACCCCCTCCTTTCCCCTTTACCAGTACAGCCCCATTCAACAATACACAGGAGAGAGAGACACACCTGCTCTTTAATGCAAGCAGGGCATGCACTGGCACATTTTATACTGTCAGGTCTTGTTTTTGTGTTTTTCTAGTCTCGCTCAATGAAATTCTCCCCTTCCTTTCTCATGTTATGGAACAAGCAAGGGCTGATCCACATCCGTGAATGTTTCTGAGAATTAGGCCTTTCCTAATTCTGGAAATCTGAGAAACTGGTATATGATGTCATTTTGATAAAAAAACACTATAGCACAGTTCCCTCGACAACACATATGATACTCCCTTAATGCCATTTCTTACAAGGCCCACTGATCTAAATTACTATTACATTGTAGTAGCACTACTACAGGTTTCCTGTTTGAATGTGTGGTGTAAGGTTTTTTTTATTTTTTTTATTCTGACCCACTTATCTGACCCACTTAAAATAGCAAGAACAACCAGGGATTTTTCATAGAATGCAATTATTAATTTATTTATTTATTTGCTGACAGCAAAGAATCGATTCCTTCTTCAACAAAAAAATACATTTCATCCCCCTGATATCAATTTCAACTCTCTTTTTCAATTAAATTGTCAACCATCCAGTTACCGGCTGTTAGATGCAGATTGACATAAAGTCTTACAGTTTAGTTAGTCCCACATTCAAATGGTTTATTGATGCAATATTTAAACTAGTATGCATTCGTTGGGGCTCCCCACATTAAAGGCATAAAGGCCCTATGTGTATCAGTGACTGCTGGTTTCCAAGGGTCTACGGCAGTGGCTGCATCCTAACTACTCTATGTACACATTACTTACAATTGGGCTTGACCAGAGCAATGAAAAGAGCACAGCCCTTTACAGTCCCTCTTCTCTCATCTTGACAGCCAGCAAACAGTGACCCGACTCTTTATGTCTTAAAAAAGCAGTATTCTGGTATTCACCTGAAGAATGTTTAAGTCAATTTTATGAGGCATGGACAAATTAGACTTCCCCATTTTTGTTAGGCTTGAAATGCTTAGCAAACTATATTAGTGGAAAGAAAAACATACAAAAACACCCCTTCCTTTATTGCCTCTACTGATGTTTTTTTTTCATAGAATGCACTGTAAATCCACTCTTCCTAGGAAGAGTTGAATCAAATGGCCTGATGATGATGATGTGGTTGAACTCTGGTATACCCCAAATACAACTCTAAATCCTCCCTGTAGCCCCTATATCCAGGCAGCCCAGAGAGACCCAGGTAACCCAGTATAGGGGTCCCATTATCCGTGCACTATAAACTAGGGAGTTTTTCTTTTGGGGTGGTGCAACCTCTTTTAGTGATAAATGACAGTGTGTGTGCTGAAAGGCAGTCTTGGTTCAAAAGCCCTCCTTCGTTTCTAATGACCATGTTGTGTGGAGTGGAGGAGCCATTGAGCTCTTATTTCATTTG
>OMKN01013536.1:12164-31400 GCA_900302345.1 Melanonus zugmayeri | reverse complement strand
TACTGGCTACTGTAGCTTGATGGCTGCTTCTGTGATCTTCTCCCCCAGAGGGAGGATGAGAACTTTTCGACAGAGGAAGACAGGGACAAGTTAGCCTACTGTGTGACGGATGTTCCTCCCTGGTATCTGTGTATCATCCTGGGCATTCAGGTAAAAACTCACCCAAAGGGCTAATATTCTAGGATTGTTTCACAGTCCATGCAGGATTACATTCACCTCACGATTCCCATGAGGCAAAAACAAGAAGTGACAAATTGAATGAGGGTCTTCATGATGAGGTGGGCCTGGTGCCTGGACACATGTAAAGGGTGGCGGAGCCAGAGCAAACTGGGACAGACTGTCACATGCGGAACTGTAATCTATAACCTTCTTTGAATTCTTTGGTCCATGTGTGACCGGGAGGTTTGTCTTACGTAACTGGCTACCATTAGCCTAAGCCTACATGCAGGAAGTAGCCCTTATTCTGTACCCATAACCCCTCGTTGCTAGGTACCAATTCATACCGCTTCATAAAAAAGTACCGATTCATTTCATAGAACATAATTTCTGTATTTATTTTGTTCTAGTACGCATTTATAACACTCTTAAGATCTTGCATAACATTATACTGTTTATCTATTATATGTGTTTTAGCAAATAATATTGCTGTAGTTGGGTAGAGCAATACACTGAATATATTATGAATGTTCAATTCAGACTATATGGGTTCACACAGTTTATAAAATGTTAGGACATAAAGGCATCAAAGCAAATCGCTCAACTTTTTTTCCCTTCTACCTGTGGTGCTTGATCTTCCCCAACTTCCAAAGCACTTACGTTTTTTTAAATTGATCAGGCTTAGGGGGCTGTAAAATGTGTCCTGTGTCCCCTTTGAGACTTTAACTGTGATTAATGGCTATTGACTTGACATCATCGTTATTTGACCTCTCTCTCTCTCTCTCCCTCTCTCTCTCTCTCTCTCTCTCTCTCCCTCCCCCCCCCAGCACTGCCTGACTGCTTTCGGGGGTATCATCGCCATACCCTTGATCCTGTCCCAGGGGCTGTGTCTGCAACACGACAGCCTGACCCAGAGTAACCTCATCAGCACTATCTTCTTTGTCTCGGGGGTCTGCACACTGCTCCAGGTCACCTTCGGGGTGAGGTGAGGGTCAAATACACTCAAATATATACGTTGAACATGCACGCTACACACAAGATACTCAGAGTTCATGACAAACGGACCCATTTGATTTTCATGTTTCAGATGTTGCCAAAAACCCATAAACAAATCCACTGTTCATATCATTTACAACAGTGCAATAATAATAAGATAAGATACATAAGATAATAATTTATAAGATATGATATTATATGATTTCATGCAATCCATTCCAGTCTTATCCAATACAATACTGTACACTGCTGTTCTTTAGACAAATCCTATTTAACTCAGATAGCAATAGACAGCGGCCAGGGCAGCAATACACAGCATGACAATGCACAAATCAATGAGAAGTGTCTCATGAACACAGATCCTCTATATGCACTCTGACAGGTTGCATGTGTAACACTGGGAACCAGTGGCTTCTGGTTTGAGGTGAAACATTGTGAAAATGATGCGTTGTAGCTGTAACTTGGCTCAATAGTTGTGTCACAGTTGGCTTACAGGGATAATAACAAGGAATTTCCTTGTTATTATGTTTTAAATCGAGCTCTAGTTAACCCCACATTCCATTGGCTTATGCAACACCGGTGGTTACTTCTCTCGATAAACAACCTGCTGGTCAGCTGGCAGGGAAAACAATAGATGTATTTTCTAATTTCCGTTTTTGGCCCAGGGAGGACCAGGGGATGTAGATCAGAATGTATATAATACACATGTTCATAGTCACAGTTTTTTAGGTTAACCAGAACAAAACACTTCTTTTCGTAATATAGCACAGAAAACACCAGGGATGTAGAGCAAAATATTCTGTAAAGGTGCAATGTGTAAGATTATTAGTTTAAATGAACTACAATTAGCAACAGAATGTGAAGAAATAACAGTTTTGACGTTATGTCAAAGACGTCTATGTATTGTGTTGCAGAGATATTTACTCTTCACCACGACGGTCTGGTACAACGCCCGCATTACTGCTGATGCTGCACCGATCCACCTGTTGATTTCATGCTCCATTTTACCCTCACTCGTGAACAAGACCCCGAGATACTTGAACTCCTTCGCTTGGGGCAGTGACTCATTCCCAACCTGGAGGGAGCAACCCACCGTTTTCCGGCAGAGAACCATGGCCTCGGACTTGGAGGTGCTGACCCTCATCCCGGCCGCTTCACACTCGGCTGCAAACTGCCCCAGTGCGTGCTGAAGGTCACGGTCCGATGAAGCCAGCAGAACCACGTCATCTGCAAAAAGCAGAGACGCAATTCTGAGGTCCCCAAACCTGACACTCTCCTCACCTTGGCTGCGCCTTGAAATCCTGTCCATGAATACCACAAACAGGACCGGTGACAAGGGGCAGCCTTGGCGGAGTCCAACACCCACTGGGAACGTGTTTGACTTTGTGCCGAGAATGCGGGCACAGCTCTCACTTTGGTTGTACAGGGACTGGATGGCTCGTAACAACGGCCCCGGTACCCCATACTCCTGCAGTACCCCCCACATGGTTCCATGTGAGGGGTCCACAAAGCACATGTAGACTGGATGGGCAAACTCCCATGACCCCCCCAACAACCCCGCCAAGGTAAAGAGCTGGTCCACTGTTTCATGGCCAGGATGGAAGCCACATTGCTCCTCCTGAATCCGAGGTTCGACGATCAATCGGAGCCTCCTTTACAGCACCCTCGAGTAAACTTTCCCGGGGAGGCTGAAAAGTGTGATACCCCGAGAATTGGAGCACACCTTCTTGAAAATGGGGACCACCACCCCGGTCTGCCACTCCGCAGGTACTGTCCCCGACCTCCACACGACACTGAAGAGGCGTGTCAGCCAGAACAGCCCAACAATGTCCAGCGCCTTCAGCATCTCAGGGCGAATCTCATCCACACCCGGCGACTTGCCGCCAAGGAGCTTTTTCACTACCTCAGCAACTTCTGCCAGGGATATGGTTGAAGCTTCCTCTGAGTCTTCGAGCTCTGCCTCTTCCACAGAGGACGTGATGGTCGGGTTCAGAAGCTCCTCAAAGTGCTCTTTCCACCGTCCGACAACATCCCCACTCCGGGTCAGCAGTTCTACTCCCCTGCTGAACACAGCCTGAGACAAGCCCTGCTTTCCTTTTCTGAGTCGTCGGATGGTTTGCCAGAACCTCCTCGAGGCCAACCGAAAGTCCTTCTCCATAGCCTCCCCAAACTCCTCCCACACCCGGGTTTTTGAGTTGTGGAGCTAATGCTCTGGCATCTGGGAATGTACATCAGCACACTAGTACTAACCAGTACCGGGTATGTACAGGGGGATCACTGAACCTATAAAAAAAAAATATTCTCACTACTTGTCTAACCCCGGGAAAACAAAATCCTGAACTAAACCTTTAAAAATGAAAACCTTTTTCAACTAGTGTATTATTTGTATTGAGCATAGTAATGTGTATAAACAAAGTCCAATGTAACGTGTGGAGAGGAAAATGATGTGGTACGTGAGGATACATTTTAAACAGACCTTCAGCACATGATTAGAGTCATGATCTGTCTCTTTCCTCATGAGATTCAAATTAACTCTAACTTTGCTGTCTGCAGTCATGGCTGTAGCCAGCTATGAGGTCACTGAGGTCTGGACCTAATTATTTCAACCAAAATAATGTACATATTGATATATGTACATATGTACATGTAATGTACATATAAAAATCTATCTGTAAATGTTGATCAAACTTTTACATTAGATAAATTATTTGGCTTAAAAAGTGAATGTGCATTTTAAAAACAAATCTTACAGTCAACTATAAAAAAAACATGGAAAATAAAAACCATCCAAGTAGGCTACTCAGGTTATTTAAGTTTTTATAAAATGCTACATATGAATAATAGTACATTCCATATAGCATATATAATTATGATTTGAAAGGGAACTCCCCCATCTAAGACTTAAATGGTTTTAGATCAATCTCAAAATGTATTAAAATGGTGCTTTTACACAACAATATTAACAAAATAATCTTCTGGGGGAGAATCCCCCCGGACCGACTTACATTGGTCAGCGCTAACAATGGTTTGTGATTTATCTTATTTCAGGTAGTAATTCGGACACTGATATTGAATTTATGTGTGTATGTGGCATTAAAATATTGTGTTTGTAATGAAATTATACTGTCAAATATTAGCCTAGGACTGTGTTTTCACACAGGACAAACATTTTCTGTTTACATGACTAGGAATAATTGTTAGTTTAGTAGTGTTATAATGAGACGAGAGTGAGCGGCCAGGCCTGCCAGTTCACAATGACTAAAGCTACATGCAAAATAAGCAGACAAATGAATCATGCTTAATGTTATGATTCGTAGGAATTCACCTCCAAGTCTTTGTCATTTCAAAATGTTAATAAAATATTACAACTGTACACAATTGAGTTTTTTTTTTATTAAGACTTTCAATGCATTTGAAAACTGCAGGTAACCTAAATTGTTGTTTAAGGGGCAAGTGTTGAGTTAGTGCTCTCTCCCTCCTTGCTTCCTTACTCCCTCGTAGCTCCCTCTTTGCTCCTCCCTCCCTCTCTTCCTCCCTCCTTCCCTCCCTCCTTCCTTCCCTCCACCTTTCTGACCTCTATCTCCTTTGGCCCTTACATTTAGATTGCCTATTCTCCAAGGTGGTACATTTACATTGCTGGTACCATCCATGGCCATGCTGTCTATGCCAGAGTGGACGTGTCCAGCCTGGACACAGAACGCCAGCCTGGTCAACACCTCCTCTCCAGTCTTCATCGAAGTGTGGCAGAGCCGAATGAGAGCAGTAAGTGAGATATGACCAGGCTAAACCTCAATAAGAACAAATATTTGGGAAGATAGAAGAAAAATACGAAACAAAAATGCTTAAAACAAAGATGCTACAAGAGTTGAACAAATATGCTTGTGCTGAAATATAAACGTTCTTCTCCCAGTTGCAGGGTTCCATCATGGTGGGTTCCCTCTTACAAGTCCTGGTGGGTTTCTCAGGCCTCATTGGCCTCTTCATGCGCTTCATCGGCCCGCTAACCATCGCGCCCACCATCGCTCTCATCGGGCTGTCGCTGTTTGACTCAGCTGGCGCCAACGCCGGCAGCCACTGGGGTATCTCTTCCATGTGGGTAAAACCATATAAAACCCTGCTGGTTATTTTCTATGTTTAGGGAACCATTTTCTATAGTACATCTGAGTGAGACTTCCTTTCACGTAGGAAGCATTTCTTTGCAATAATAAAATAATAAGCAAAAATAAAGTCATTAGTAAATTAAATACTGCCTAATATTTAAAATTACAGTCACTGCAGTTATAGGGGAACTTTGCCGCTTTTCAGCTTTTCTGTGCTGAGCTGCGCCCCAGAGACACAGAGAGCATCGGCAACAACTGCAGGCATTTTTCACACTATATCCCTAATGCGGATAGATAGGGATAAGGTTGAAAAGCGGCAAAGTTCCCCTTTAAACCTGCACTATGTAACTTTTCTACTGCAGCTATTTACTCCATTAAAAATGACACTGGCCGACGCTTGGCGCCCATAACAGCGTTCACAGTAT
This sequence comes from Melanonus zugmayeri, assembly GCA_900302345.1. NCBI lineage: Eukaryota > Metazoa > Chordata > Actinopteri > Gadiformes > Melanonidae > Melanonus > Melanonus zugmayeri. The sequence continues at coordinate 25,723 of OMKN01013536.1, read as the reverse complement.
ACATAGTAAGGCTGCTTATAGTCAACAGAAACCAGCTGACGGCTCAGCGGTTGATGCCGTTGATTAATGCTACCGATGGCTCGGTGCTCAATGACTGCTGTCATGACACGAGTAAGGCTGCTTATCATCAACAGACATCAGCTGACGGCTCAGCAATTTACGACACTGAGTCAAAGTTCACGTTGCTTAGATAAGCTCATTGAGCAGCAAATACGGCTGCAAATAAATATTACTTTAAACCAGGGGTGTCAAACATACGGCCCGTGGGCCGTATCCGGCCCACCCGATGGTTCAATCTGGCCCGCGAGACGACGTCCAAATACATTTTTAAAATAAAAATAAGAAGTATGTGGCCCCTGAACCAAAATGAGTTTGACACCCCTGCTTTAAACGGAAGTGGTCTGACACTAGAGATTGCTAATGGGAAAACTTACATAGTGTAAGTTTAATATTCCGGAACAAAGAACAAAGGCCGTCTCCTGTGTAAAATAATAACTGTACTACATGCAAAATACAATATATTTACTGCCCCACAAAATGCATTATTTACCGTTTGCTGTGTGGTTTAACCAAAGTATCTCTCTGTCTTTCATACACACAGGACCATTGTATTAATCATCTTGTTCTCCCAGTACCTCCGCCACATCGCTGTGCCTTTCCCCACATACAGCCAGGATAAGAAACTGCACACCACCCGCATCTACATCTTCCAGATTCTCCCTGTAAGTGATAGATCCGTATGACACGTGTTAAATCACAGTATACTATGCAAACAAAACACTGTGGTTCAAATGTTTGTTGTTGTTTCTTGTACATTTATCCAGCATATATTAGCTTTTACAAAGAAACTTGGTCACATTATATCACATCATAATTTGCACTGAGGCTTTCAAAATGTTAATGACAGACAATGAAATAACTGCATGAAAACATGTAGAACTTGTAGAATATAATATATTCTGATTTCCATCCATTAATTCATTTAATGGCCACACTATTTATTGATACTATGCTACACAGATCAGAGTAATGGAAATATATCTATTAATATATAATGTCGATATAAATCAGGTGACATTGTAGCACCAGATATGCAGTATTTTTAACCATAAAATTGCACTGACTTGTTTCTCCACACCCACACAGGTTCTACTGGGCATTACGCTGTCATGGCTCATCTGCTATATCCTGACAGTCTATGACGTCCTGCCCTCGGACCCGGGCACATATGGCCACCAGGCCCGTACCGACCTGAAAGGAGACGTCATAGGCCAAGCTCCCTGGATCACGTTCCCCTACCCAGGTAGGAAGTACAGCAGACATAACTCCTCCAGCACCATACTAGAAAATCATCTGGCCAAATCAGTGTCTTCCAAGTTCCAATGTGTTACCATATGGATGTAATTGAGGGAAATCTAAATAGTTAATACAGTGTTGTACACTGAATTGTAATTCTGTATTAGGGGACGTTATACTTTTACTCACCTGCATTCAAAAGTATTTTTTGTGACCCTAACCCACAGGGCTAACCCTAGACATTTTTTCAGTTTGATACTTTTGACAATAAGAGAAAGCCTTGAAGATCAACTCACATATTTTAAAGCACTTAGCTTAACCAAGTTGTGTACAACTTGTTATCGTCATGAGTAAATAAGTGCCTTATTTGTCTTAAGTATCCTGCTGGAGGTTACCCTCCAGGAGGACATATATTTTACGTCAAGTATCTTAGTAGGAGTACTTTTACCAAAGTAAATCTTTTTTTTATTCGAGCGTGGTATATAAGTACTTTAGTACTACATAAACACCTTTTCCACCACTGTATGAACATAATCCATGTCACCGTGACCTGAGCTTCTTCCTCCTTGTGGATCCAACCACAGGCCAGTGGGGGCTTCCCACCGTGAGTCTGGCAGGGGTGTTTGGCATCCTAGCTGGGGTCATCTCCTCCATGATAGAGTCTGTGGGAGACTACCATGCCTGCGCCAGGCTGTCTGGGGCTCCCCCTCCGCCCCAACATGCCATCAACAGGGGCATTGGCATCGAGGGACTGGGCTGCCTGCTGGCCGGGGCCTGGGGTACTGGCAACGGCACCACCTCATACAGTGAAAATGTTGGCGCTCTTGGCATAACAAAGGTGACCAGAGACTCCTTATTTCCCTTTTATAAGAAGGTTTTGTTATGTCTTGAAATAGTCATGTTCACTTTTTGTGTATGATTGTGTCAATGTTATAAAATGAATCTGCGTACCTTAAAATAGGGGGTTGTAAATAGTTGTTTCCACTTCCAGACGAAACCTTTGGGAACCTTTGGGATTGAATCCCCAATGTCCAGTATCATATCACCATAAAATAGTTAAATAGTGCTAAATAGCGCTCGTAAACCAAAGGTGAGGGGAAATTATTGATGTTGCCTTAAAGTGAGATTTTAAGCAAGAATTTCCAAATGTGTTTGCAGGTGGGCAGCCGCATGGTGATTGTGGCGAGTGGCATCTTATTGGTGGTCATGGGTGTGTTTGGTAAAGTCGGTGCTATTTTCACCACCATCCCAACGCCTGTGGTGGGAGGAATGTTCATGGTCATGTTTGGAGTGATTTCCGCAGCTGGGATTTCTAATCTTCAGGTAAATGCAGTAAAACAGTCTGAAACACAATACAAAGATTCATTACACCATGGGCCTGATTTACTCAGATCCCAAATAAAGATAACTAAATTGGGTGTGCATTGAAACATATTGCGCATTTGGTGGTTGGTTTTGTGGGTGATCAACTAAGGATAATTGTGTTAATGACAACACGTGCAAACAGCAGTATTGCGTGTGCAGGTTTTGCATGTTTTAGTGGTTTCCGCCATGGAGAGTTTGGATGGAAAGCAGAAAGGGGCCGCAAGCGCAAAATGTGCAAACGCTATGTCTGAATTATTTTTACTTCTGTCATTCCAAAAACGTTAACATGAGTGACAAAAACCCTTTCTCTACGTATTCTTTCATTGTGCCTATGTCTCCTCCTATGTCTCCTCCTATGTCTCCTCCTTGCCACAGTAACAGCAGCCATCTGTGCGCAATGCTGGGCTGATTAACACCTTCCTTTCAAACGTATTAAATACAGACGCAGTCACAAGCAATTACGTTCAGGCTTGGTAAATCGCATTACGTGGCTAAATTAACCTATTTGCATTTTCTCCTCCCAGTATTTTGCGCACTAGGGCAGAAACGCCCCATATTGCATTCATTAAGGCAAACGTACTAAATGGACATTGCGTGTGGTGTTGGGCATTTAAAAGACGCAATCCTCAGTGCGCACCGTTAGTAGATCAGCTTGCACATTTGTTTGCGGGCGATATCAAGTTTGCACACGTTTTTACACGTGCAAACTAGTAAATCAGGCCCCATGTGTACATTGAAATGATGTTGTTCAAGGTATTCCTAAAATGTGATTCTTCTGTTTCTATGTGTCAGTACACAGACATGAATTCTGCAAGAAACATCTTCATCTTTGGCTTCTCCATGTTCTCTGGCCTCGTCATTCCAAACTGGATCATAAAGAACCCCAGTGCTATAGCGACTGGTGCGTTTAAAATGTCATCAACAACACTCAAGTACTCAAGTGTTTTTTTTGCATACTTTTACTTTGCTTTTAATTCATGGTAAAACAATCGGTAATATACTAATTACAATACTGACCATAATAGTCGGTGTTAACAACGTTCATCTCTAATGTGTTACAATGTGTAGGTGTGGTGGAGTTGGACCAGGTGATGCAGGTGCTGCTGACCACCAGCATGTTTGTAGGAGGTTTCTTTGGGTTCCTTCTGGACAACACGATCCCAGGTAACTTTTTACACGCCTCATTTCACCTTAATGGCTAATGTATTCACAAATTAATGAAATGGGTAGATATTCATATTACAATCACAGACCATTGTTTTAATATGTTGCTCCCAAAGCAAGTAAAAAGAGATGGGAGTTTTTTATGATCTGTACAAAATAATTCCCAAACAACAGACAGAAGACAAAAGCTGAGAAGAAAGGAGTTTATTGTTGCAGATTTCTAAGCCCAAATCAGCATATTGCTGTATTGTAAATCAAAACAGGTTTCATCTCATAAAGTTTCAGATCTCTGCTACTCCAACAACAACACCATGATTATGTGTTTTCCGTCAGGGTCCAAGGTGGAGCGGGGCATTGTGGCGTGGAACCGGGCCCACCAGCAGGACTCCAGCAACACCCTGGAGAGCGAAGAGGTGTACCACCTCCCTTTCGGCATCAGCTCCTTCTTACAGTCCTACTCCTGGACCCGTTACATTCCCTTCTGCCCTCCCAGGATGCCAGGCATCTTGGACGGCTATGATGCCAACGCAAACTCCATGGACCTTAAACAGCCCCCAGGGGATCCAGACTCCCCTCATGTTATCGCAGCGGTGGCCTTATAAATTGCACATTTACACGCTAAAATTGCAGATTTTTTAGGGTTGATGTTTCCAAATTATACTGGAGTATAATATAGATACTGCTTTTTGTAAATTTGAAATGTACATTTTTTTTTACATTCTTGATTATATTTGGGATTATATATGTTGCATGATAGTCTTCTATACAGGGTGCTAATAACAAATCTTGATAAACCCCTTTCTCATGTAAATAAGACCAATGGCTTTATTATTGCTATATGTGCCTTACAATTAACATCACCTTCTGCCTGAAAGTTACTTTCATTTTATTCAAGCCATTTACTTATTTTGGACAAAAGGTCCAAAACACACATTTCTATCTACGCTCATTACAATTTTATAATAAAGCACAGTCATTTGTGTTCATTGATTTTTTGTGTTCTTGCAACTAGGAGAAGGTGAAAAGGCTGTTTAGTTTTCTTCTCTTTTATCTAAATTTTCTTCTAAATTGCACATACTGGAGTTAACATTTTCTTTTCATCCAGGCTAAGGTGGTGATCTTAGGTCATGTATTAGCCTATGAAGAATGTTTTGCCAAGATCTTCAAGTAGGACCTACTACTACAAATCACCGCGCCTCTATCAGATCCTCCTTTATGGCTTTGTACAAGCTGACAAAAGACTCGGCCCACACGTCTCTTTGGTGGTCAGTGGTGGAAGTGATCACATGTTGGGCCGTGTACACCATTGTCAAAAGCGTACGCTCAAAATCGCCCTGCCACAGGTGACCGACGTGGCCTGGGAGCTTGGCGGTCAGCCTGCGTATTTCCGTCAGCTGCCTGGGGACCGCATTGGCACAGATGGCCTCCAGTGTCCGCGTCTTCCGCATAGAGGCCAGCTCTGCGTCTCTCAGCCACAGCCCTCCGCCGCTGTCTTCAAAGTGTAGGCCGGACAGCAGGATCTGAAATAATAATGAATGATGAAATAATACTGTAGCAATTCTCCCTGCCACACACCACTGACAGTGGCTTTTCCAGGGCTCCTTCAAAGGACACGGTGGATGTTGAAAACTGGTTTATTGCAAAGATTAACCAATGGATTGTTTACCAGAGCAGGTGGTAGCTTGCTGACATGTAGCACTTTGTCCCGAGTGTGTGTGTGTGTGTGTGTGTGTGTGGTGGTGGCTGGTTTAACCTGTGGACCTTGATTACTGGATGCCCCACAGGCAAGGCATTATCATAGCTCCACCACAGGTGTGTGAATGCAACACTTGTCGTTTTTGGGTCATTTATTTAAAAAATCGTACTCTCTTCTGCTCTCTCTCTCTTTACGATTCTCAAATCTTTGAGCAGCTTTACGTCACGTAGTCACTAATTAAAAACATACTGAAGAATGAATACAAGAAGAAAACAACTCACTTCGAATAGTAGATTCACGTCGTCTACAGACTTGTGGAAGATAGGGTTTCGCATTTTTGGCAATCCTCTTTTCATTCTCACAGGAAACAGAGCTGATAGAAAAATGATGTGGAAAGATAAAGACCCAGATACAAGAGAAAGATAATAACTCAGAAGTACTGAAATAAAACTTTTAATAATAACTAATTACTAATTTAATAATCACTAGTTTTTTGTGTTATTGTGTTGTGAGCATTTATGTATTGTGAGCATGTATTCTATACATTAAAGTTCAGGAAGAACGTCCTTCCTTAACCATATGCTGTGTTGAGGCACACACAGTTAAACACTCAACTCTCCACAGCCACTAAGCTGTTTGGCAGCTTAGTGGCGTAAGAGACAGCAGTTAAGAGTTACAGAGGGCCAGACCCATTCATGCTGTAACCATTGGTTCCCCCATGCACAGTCCAGACCCCCGCTTCAGTTAAAACACTGGAATCTGTGACCTGCCCTCAGGGAAGTCAAGATGGGATTTTACAGTATAGCGAGAAGCACATGAGGCCACGCCAGTGTGTGGAGTGGCCTGATGTCACCATGTTTTAGATAATGGTGTTATAAACCACAAGACACAGGATGACGTAGGATGTTGCTGAACTACGTCAGGGCGTGAGGGCCTTCGTCTTTACGTTCTGTATCACAGGACCAGTCGGCCCGCGCATGTTTGACTTTTAACAATACGTTACACACGTTATGGTTATCACAGATGAAGACAAGCCTATAACAACAGATAACTCATGATCCTTGCGGTTATTGTACAGAGATATAGTAGATACCCGTGCCACTTATTGGCTTTGGATTATATAGGCTGAGAGAAGGTCATGAATTGTATCATTTAACCAGTCTACCGTAACGCAATTTCTGTTCTCTTACTTCCTATGAGCTGTGCACGTCAAACAGTCCCTGGAGTGAGAAGAAGAAGAACATGACAAGAAGAACAACAACAAAGACAAGGAGAATAAATATGGAGGGTTTTTTTTACAAAGAATCAGATATTGCTCCCTCCGGAGCACCCTCGAAAGTCCCGCCCTCTCTCTCGTCAATATACGCACGTTTGAAGCACTCCGAACGCCTGGGTACAAGATTATTTGGTCCATATGAATAGCGTGGGGATGATTTGAGAATAAGCGGCTCACATGAAGGAAAGATAGATGGATGGAATTCATGGGGGTGAGAATTGCAGCCAGAAAGTTCACCGGGTAATGTTTCCAGTTAATGTCCAATAACTTCAGTACGATCGCCTTCATCTCCCCCCACACAGTCACAGGGCCAGGATTGGTTGCCAGCTGGTTTTACTAATGTGTGTCAAATGTGGGGTTTTTATGGCCATTTTACAGAACCTTCATATGCTATGAAGGTTCTATGTCACAAAGCAGCACTGGCTAGCTTGAAAGGCGGCCATATGGTGAAATGATGGACAACAGAACACAGACAGGCAGGCAAAATAGACATAAAGACCAGCAGACAGACAGCCAGACACACAGGCCAGCAGACAGACTAATGTAGGCCATCTATATACTAATACTAGGCAGTAAATGCACTACACTACACTACACTTCATTACACTACACTAAACTACCATAGTGCACTACCCCATTGTACACTACAATACACAACACTATGCCACAGTAAACTACACTGCACTACACTTTGCTACACTGCGCTACACTGCACTACACTGCGCTACACAGCGCTACACTGCACAATACTGAACTGCACTGCGCTACACTGCACTACACTGCACTACACTGCATTAGTCAAATAATTGGTGTTCCATTATGCAGGCCCTTTCAGTTGGCAGAGCCATAAACATACATGGCTCATACATACAACTACTTGAAATTGTTCTTAGAAGAGCCAAAGAAGAATTTACACGATAATGTATGTATTATTACATAAAATATTTTAAAAATATTAATTAATTGGACATTTAATGAACAATTCATGAATTAGATATGACAATTTAGGCTGGAAAGAATGATAATTTGTCATATTTCCTTTTCTGGCAGTTCATCTACTCTGATTGGAGATTACAATATAATGGTAAATAGTTGAATTTGACCTAGAAATGATCTTTGTGACTTTGCCCAATGAAAATGTTGCTTTGTATCCCACAAAGACAGTTATACAATATGTGTCATTTTGTGTAAAATCTTTTTAAAAATGAATTTTGCTAATGCAATCTATTTTCAACCTTGTTGCTCAATCACTGAAAGAGCCAAGCATGACTCTAGAGCCCTAGGTTCCTGACCCCTGACCTAAATAATCTATTTAGCTAATCTTGCTGTATGGTGTTCATTTATGGATGCAAAATGTCGAAAATGACCAGAAAGTCTGTCACAACAAATAATAACAAACCATCAATAAATATTCTCCTCTCTTCAGACGTACCTTTGTTGCGGGGCTGTGTGGCGGCCATGTCGACAAAGCAGCAAAACAGACCAAGAATAACCAATCTCCACGGCTGCATTGTGGAACAGTATTCCCACAGTAGCTCACAGGTAATAGAAGCTCCACAGAGACGTGACCGCCTTACCAAGAAGCCTTGCCCTCAATGACATCATTGCCAGATGGTACCCCAAAACACCCATCTGACGCTGTTGTTTACCACCACGTCACGCCATGATCTGATCAATCACATCTGTCTGTCCTCTGATCCTACCACTGTCCGTCTGTCTCTGACAAAATCACACACTTTATCTTAGTCTCCCCCCACCCTACCTCTTCACCTCTCTCTCTGCATCTCTCTCTCTCTCTCTCTCCCCCCCCCCAACCCAGGCCAGCCCTATACAGCTCCTCGGAGTTTCCAGCTGCCACCACTCAGTTTCCAGAGAATGGCCTCCTTTACACGCTGCTGCATGTCATCATAACTTCATTATGATCGTAAACATGATTATGATTGTAAAAACGGACATTAGCCCTTATCTTCGTCTTCGTCATCATCATCATCATCAGTGTTGATCTGTGTCTTCGTTGATGATGTGAAACCTCATCACATACTTTAAACACAACTGTGAAAACAACTGTTCGCATGTTCTTCTGTGGATTTCAACATGCATTTAGACAGCAGTGATGCAGTATGTGGACCTATAGCCTATGTATTGTGTGTTACGTAAATAAAACATTATGTGTGCCAATCACTGCCAATGCACATTAACCTGCATAAAACTCTTGGGAGGTGGACTTTGTGAGAACTAATGAAATATTGGCAAACTCAGGCAGGATATTATACTTGGAAAGGTGACGCAGTTGGCATGGTTCAAATATCAGTTTCAGCAGCACAGTAGTAGGTCTACTGCTGTTGTTTGAGCAAAATACATGGTTTGTTAAATGAACAGTACCTGCTTGTTTTACAGTAGTAAACAGTTGGTCACGCAGCCCCTTAAGTTTGTAGTTGTTAAATGAATACATTAATGTAAATAACAAGGACAAACAGGGAAAATAATCTATACTGGAAGGAGTTACAGGCATCAACACGCAGAAAACAGTTTGGGTGACCTGAAACTAAATGTGCAGAGAGAGCACCAATATGTGAAATACAGTATATATATATATATATTTGGTTTGTTTCAGACAGACGGAAGACACAATTATATCTGCAACGATTAATTCAGTTTGACGTCCAATATTCACCCTTTTATGCTTCCTAATCTCAATAGCTCATTGAGAGCTGATTTATTTCAGATTAGTCTTGTTTACACATTGGACAACACATATTTCCCTGAGTGCCACACAATGTCCTTGATATTAGGATTATATTGAATATCAATATCAGTGATCTAATCTAATCACTGCGGGTGTGCTTCTATCCAAACCGCCATTAACCTTTTTAATTATATAATTATATTAACGAATAATAATGACTCAAGCTGTTGAGAACTCCATACTCTCCATGGCATGACGTGTCTCAGACACATGAATGCAGTTATTATTTTGATACTTCCGGTCAGGTCTATGCAGTGGATTTGATGCAAGAGTTCGATAAATCCAACGCATGCTTCAACTGAAATGCAACGCAACGGCACAGGGCTGTCGTTTAGGGGTGAAAGGTGATGACCCACGGCTCTTTTAATGAAAAGTCGGGGGGCGGGGGCCCACGCCAATATTCTTTCAGGGGGGCCAGAATTCCTAGCAACGGCCCTGCTTCGGCACGCAACGTTTCTGGGCAAACGCAACGTTACGTTGGAAATGAACGGAACGTCCTTCACAACACAACGCAATGACGCATTCGGTGTGTCCGCGGCGTTAGTAAATTGTATATAATATATAATAGACAGAACAAACACTTCTATTTCTCATCGGCGCTATCGTGACTGATTTCTGGCGAAGCTGGGATTGGATGCCGTCGCCTTTGTGGGCGGGACTTTCATTTCGCTGCTTTGTTCTTTCGCGCTGGTGGGGGCTCGCAGGGTTTTTTTCCTCACTAACCGGAACCGACTCACGCTGATTTTGTCCTGCGAGTCGTTTTTCGCACCAGTGGGGAGGCTCCATATATTCATATTCTGTTTTAAGAGCAGTGAATGGCAGGGTGAGTTCCATATGACACTCACTATAACTTAACTTTAACTTCATTCCCCAACCCCCGTTTGCTATTTTGCAAACGATTTTTTTGGCACCCAGACAGCCAGTTCCTGTTTGAATCGTCTCTACTGGGATCTTTTAATAGCAAGCGGTCTTCCATGGCCACAAGCATTCAGAATATTTCTCATTCATCATCATCGTCTTTGCATGTTTTCTTTTGTTTTAGATAACCCAAGCTTGTTTTCTCAAGTGTTTTTGAAAATGCTTGTCAGATGATGACATTTAAACACAATGAAATCACTCATACATAGATAGGAAAGAGAAGCTGTTGGACACCTTTTCATATATAATGTCATATATAATCTAGTTGGATGTTTCAGCTTTCAGCTTTTCAGCTCATTTTAACTATGGACACCAAGACACACTGACAGATGACAGTGTGGAGTAGCCTACCTACATTCCTCACTCATACCCATGGCAAGCTGTCAGAGACATGTCATTCTGAAGCATGTGATTATAGGCCTACTTCCCCACTAAAAACAGGAGGTCACACATCATAACTCAGGGCCGGTCCCATACATTTTGGTGCCCTGGGTGAGATTAGGATTTGGTGCCCCCAGCCTCCCCCCCAGGTACAGTAAAAATATGGACAACAAACAGTCAACAATCAGATTTGTTGTCCAAAAATATATGTTGGTTTCAAAAATATATATTTTTATTTGTATAAATTAAAATAACTTCTCAAACAAGCAAATCACGTATCAAAGTCTGTTTTACTCTTTAAAACAAGGAGGATAAGAGAAAACAACACTTTTAACACAATTACTACCAAATCAGTGCCCCTAGGTGCCCTGGGCGGCTGCCCATATGGCCTATGCCATCGACCAGCCCTGTCATAACTCAATGTGCCTTTTAAATGTCAATCAATTGTGATTCCCACCCTGAGGGAATAATAATATAGGCCTATATATATATCGTTCACAAATTGCATTAACATGTATCAAACGCTTGTAGCTACTCATTAGATTGAACAACCTGCTACCCCCACCTACACCTTAGTTATCACAAGCAACATTCACTCAGCATGAGGGAGAGCAGCTGCAGCTTTACAACAGCTTGACTGAACAGCTTGGCAGCCAATCCGGTAATGCTCCTGGACCGTAAGTGACCTTCACAGTGAAGAAAATGCCTCTCCGATAGTCTAACCATGAGGCGGAGCCCTCCCCATCATGTGTGTGCATGTGTGTGTGTGTGTGTGTGTGCATGTGTGTGCATGCATGTGTGTGTGTGACAGACACTCCAGAGAGGCTAGAGGCTGGAACATAGTTATCCTGTGACTCCCAAAGAAATCTGCAACAGTGATGTGGAACATGCTTTTAAAGCGATAGGCGTGTGTCTATTTCTGTCTAGAATGGGCTTTCCCTTCTTACCTTCTGTTCTTCTGTTCATCTGTAGAGGCCCATGGGGACCCACTCAGTCGGTTCTTTTCTGGAGCTCCAATGAATGGGAAGCTGCACAAGGCAGGCACACAGTAAGTAATTATTTGTGATTATATTACACCCGTTGCCTGTGTGTCCTGTAAAAACACACACACACAGAAGCCTTAAAAAAGGGGGCATTGTTCGTTTTGTTGGCAGCTTTGATAGTAGGCCTATCCTGAAGCAAACGGAAGGGTACATGTGGTTCGGGGAAACTGAAATGACTTGTTTGTTTCATCCAATGTTCAAGAATGTAGCCTACAATAGAGTACAGAGTGGGAAGATGTGTGTACCACGAAATAATGCGTAGTCCTACGTCTTTGGCCTTTTCAGTTGGACGTAGGCTGTTTCTGTAGCTCAGACATGGATGTGGCTGTCATGATGATGTTGACAAGAGGATTGAAAATGTGAACTTAAAACAGATATTCTCACAGTGCATTTCACTCACTAATAGCTGACGGCTTGTGGCTATGGCATTTCAAACCAATTACACTCAAATAATAGCTCATAAATCTTACCTACAGCACCTTTAACTAGACCGATGAAAACCGCGAAAAACTCATATTATCTAATAATAATAATAATAATAATAATCTGAACTATGAACAATAAGAAAACACAAAGGCTATTGTCAGACCTTTTACGGTCTTGTCTCTGTCACACGGTCATGATTCAGGACCGACACATTTGCAGTTAGTGACATAAGGGCATAAAAGACTGTGACATCAAAGCTCAGCTGTGACATTAATTTTGGTCCAGGAAAGTGTCAAATGAGGAAAAATATAATATATATACAATATATAATACATATAATGTAATTCCCCCCCCCACTCTTCTTGATGATTGGTAATGGTCTCAGTTGCTTTTGTTGCTTCTATAGAAGCAACATCTGAAAATTCCAGATAAATGGTGATGTTTTGGTGAAATTGATCTGTGAGTTAAAATGATCTTGCGTTAAGAGTCACCCAGAGCTACAAAATCAACCCTGTATACCAAACATGTTCCATTTCATTTCCATTGTCACAGCATGCAGAATGTAAGGACTATAATGTGTTGAATAAAAGATAATCTGGGATCCAGCAGTCCTACTATATTATAGCAGAACTTCAGAGTTTGTGTTCGCTAATTAACCCGCTTATCTGAGCTTGTCTGCCATCTAAAGTCTGATTTATGGGACCAGTTGAAAGATAACGCATGCATTTGTAGTATTCACCATCAGACACTAGATGGCAGTATCTGACAGAATAACCAAGATCATCGGACCATTCTCATCTTCACTGTATGTAACAATAAAGAGACAGACACACACACACACACACACACACACACAGCCTTTGTGATTGAGTCGATCCACACATCCAACCATCAATCTATCTATCATCCATCCATCTATTCATCCATCATCCATTCATCTATCTATCCACCCATCGTTAATCCGTCAATTCTTCATCAATCTTTCCACCATACACTCTTCTTCTATCCATCCTTCCTTCCTTCCTTCCATTCATTCATTCATTCATTCCAAATGCTACCTTCTCATGCGGCCAGACGTTTTGGAGACGCTCCCCAGACCAGATCTTGCGCTGGTTCAGTCCAGTCACACACCACAAAGCATGACCACCAAACCAAGGTCCATCTGTTCCTCATAGACAGACTCACAACCACTGTAATTAGCTCCATGGAGAAGTCAACAACAGCAACCCCCCCCCCCCCCCCCCCCCC